>JAKUCV010007251.1:0-59846 GCA_028386065.3 Turnera subulata
TGATGCCGTGATGGCTTACTACTTGTTAAGCCGGTTAATTTCATTTACTTTTATGACATCTCGTGGTTAATACATTTTCATGGAAAATGTTTGTATACCGAAGCATCGGTTTTTGTACCCCGGGTTTTCAAGAGTATTTTGGTAACTCTTTTTCATTTGATTATTTTATTTTATCAAATTGTGGGTACGGGCTTCCACACAAAGGACCAAGCTTCAGGCTTCTAACTTCGCCTCCCGGATCAAGCAACATGCAAGTAGCATTAATTTGTTCCTTCCAAAACAATAACTCAGAAGTATACATAACAAGTAATTTATGTGGATGAAAACCAATAAAGTAAGAATTTAAATTACTCATCATGTTATCCAATTTAGGCATTAAAATCATAAAAAAGGAACTTAAAACCTGATGCTCCTTTTTTATTGTAATCGGCGCCCTATGTATAGAACCATTTTCTCCTAGGGCCGACAATCTTTTAGGACAAGCATCTTTAGGAACCTGCAAAAGAAACACATCACTTCTAGAAAGACAAGGGTTAAGGTTAGCTTTAAACCAAGCTTCCTTGTATAAGAGTACAAACAAACTCTTTTTCCTCTCATATTCAACCCTCACTTCTCTCTCATTTGAGCCTTTTAACATAATTTCTTTTGAGGCTTCTTTTCTTCTCTCACTCTCAACTTCCACTTCCTTTTCTTCTCTTTTATTTTCTTTTGAACTCTCCTCTCCTTTTGCAAGGCTCTCAGTCTTCCTCTCTAGCTCACCTTTTACAAGGCTCTCAGCCTTCCTCTCTTTCTCACTAGTGTTACAAGATTCGGCCTCTTTCTCCTTTTTCCATGCCTCCACACTTCGCTTCACATGCATTTGATCTTCATAAACTTCATTTGGAGGCAATGGTGCAAGTATAACCTTTCTATCTCCTATGGTGAATAAGTACCTATTCTTATTTTCATCATGAACCACTCCCCTATCATAATGCCAGGGTTTACCAAACAATAGATGACAAGTATCCATAGGCACAACATCACATAATACTTGGTCAAAATACCTGCCAATGGAAAAGGAAACAAGAACTTGTTTTGTTACCTCGAGTTCTCCCATGTCATTCTTCCTTTGTAGCTTGTAAGGTTTAGGATGCTTTTGCCATGCCAATCCCATGCGATCAACTAGCATTGAACTAACCATATTGGTGCAGCTTCCTCCATCAATAATCAAGCTACATATTTTTTCATTCACCAAACATCTCGTTTGGAAGATATTCGCCCTTTGACCAACACCATCTTCCTTGACTTGAGCATTCAGCACAGGCCTAGGATCAGGAAATTCTTCCTTAGGTACTTTTCCATAGTCAAAATGCACAGGATTCGGGTTCCTAGCTTTCTGTGTCCTCATTGCACTATTAGTCGAAGTCTCCCTATGTCAATCATCATTATAATACTTTTCAATGCTCTTAGAATCTTGGCGCAATGTCTGGTGCTTTTGATGCAGCTCCCTATGGTAATAGGCAGGAACAAATCTCTTCCTCATAATTTTCTTCATCTCAGTCCAAGTCTCAATAGGACCCTCATAATTGTACCTCCTATCCAACATAAAATTGTTCCATCAAACCAAAGCATAGTCAGTAAACTCATCAACCGCCAATTTTACCTTCTTTGCCTCGGTGTAGTTATGGCAATCAAATATCATCTCCACTCTTTTCTCCCACTTCAAATAAGCTTCTGGATCATTTTTGCCTTGAAAAGAGCAAATCTTCATCTTGATGCCTTCAACATCCCTATCAGTTCTATCAACTTATCGACCTCCATAGGCTCCTCTATCGTATCTCGAATATTCCATGATGTTAACCTACAAGAAAGTGTTAGTAGAAAATAATTCCTCACCACTCCCTCACGTGTTTACACTCTTTTTGTGTTCTCTCGTGTTTACACTCAATGACAATAGATGTATCACTCGCCTTTTCCTCTCTTGAATTCTCACTGTGTTTATTCTTTGGGATCAGTAACACTTAATCAAATAGTAAATAACCTGCAACACTTTAAGAAAGAATCAAGGAAATCCTAGCAAGAATATAGACAATTCAACTCTAGAGGCAAAATTAACTCCGGAAAGAAAAGATAGTCACACACAAGGAACAAGAAAATTGTATGTGAGGATTATTGTAGCAATTGAACAATATGATACAAGATTGCTCAATTAGAAAAGTGAAATAAAGAACACAATCAAATAAGCAGAATCAAAGAAAGTTACCCAACTAGATACCCTAACAACCCGCGGAAAGTATCCCAATCAAGCAAATTCTTGCAATTCAAATCAATACTTGCCAAAATCCTTCAATCACCAAGTCGATTTCACCCCTTTTTTTTATGACTAATTGCTGCCACCAAATCGATTCCAACAATCAACAGAAAACAATTAACCAAGAAGTTCAACTTCTCTACCAAATCGACTTCACAACAGAAATCGCAGCAACTCCTTTTTTTTTATATTATGGTAATTGAAATCGACTAGAACAGTAATAAAAGAAAAACAAAACGAAAAATCTTTTTTTTCTTTTTATAATTAAATCGACAAGCGCTACAACACCAAAAAAATAAATTAAAGGACTAATTAGCAGAAAATAAAGGGATACGTAGTTGAAATTGATACCTAGGCTCCGCTACCAAGATGATACGGCAAGACTACCGGAACAAAGCTAGATAGCACCTCCGATTCAATCGAGTCACCAAGAACAGAAATCAATTCAACCAAAAGCTTTAGTGATTACCTCTATCCCCTCAAAACACAACAAAGGCGTTAAGCAACAGTAAAGTAATAAACACAAGGAATCTTGTAAACGCCACAAGCAATTCAATTACATGATAAGTAAACACAATTCCTAAAATAAACAAGAGAGAAATCAATCTAACTTGCAAAACAAGGTTTAAGAGAACCTCCAACTTTATTAGCAAAATAGCTATCAATAAACAATATTCATCATCCATCTAAAATATGAACCCCAAGGGTCTTATTTATACTAGTCTAATACCAAACCCTAATGGACTTGGACTTGTAACTAAAATAATAAAATAAAATAAAACGACTTTATGTTACTATTCATGCGGGTACTATTTACGTGAACAGTAACCCTAACTCCAAAGTGGATTGGATTTGTAATTCCAATTCCCTAATGGACTAGGCTTTATAAATAAAAATAAACCCAACTTAAATAACTAAAGCCTAATAATTAATAGCCCAAATAATAAATAACACCAAGCCGAAATTATAATCCATAAATAATAAAATTCGGCTAAACTAAAATAATAAAAATAATTGATGTCGTCATGGGCCCCACTTTCTCCAGCTAGATTGTCATCGTGGGCCCCACTCTTCTCCAAGCTTGTTCTCCATCTCTTCTTGAGTTTTTTGTGAGAACGAATCTTGGACATGATTCTAAAAGTGAGCTTGTGATGATGAACTTTGAGCTTGTTAGAATATATCCAAGTTTTTTGCTTGTCGTTATTGCTTCCTCCATTGTCGCCTTGGCGTGCATTATTCTTCCAGTCTCTTAGCTTGCCTAGGTGATTTGCATCACTATTACATTTACATTTAATTGCATTTGATCAAAATCAATCAGATCCGATAAAAACTATGTCCATCAACCCACGATTTTGCTTCATGCAAACATGCGAGGGGTAACCCATCAAACATAAATCCCAAGTATAATAATTAAAAGTTCAGATCTATCATAAACATCCAAATGATCAAGCTGAAAACCACAATCCAATAGCTAGAAAGTCCAAAATTAAACCAAACTAGACAATGATGAGTAACAAAACTGAAAGTATACACGCCATAACTTTCAGTCTAGCCCCATAACCATAACTTTTAAAATTAGATAATCAATCACAACCTGTGGAGAATACACACCATGTACAAACTACTTTCTGGGAAAGTATTGCAGCAGAAAACCACATATGCCAAAAGGATTTCTTGATGCAAATAATCAAGAAAACATCAAGATTGCAAGACTGAAATTAATGTAAAGAAGCTGACTTCATAAAGCATTATAACAACAAACCAAAACAAGTAACAATACATGTATGTAAGTACTTCAAACCAACAGTTGATAGCTACAAAAATAGAATCATAGGTCACTGTAATGTCATAACCGTAACTCGGAAGCATGCATTAATCAATCACAAAAACAGCATGCAAGAACAAGTAGAACAACTAGAATCCATTAACTATGCCATACAGAATAATAACCTAAAAAAATAGCTTCTTATCCTAATTCCAGCACGCAAGCCAAATTAAACTAGTCCCAAAAATAAGAAGCTATAACTAAAACCCAAGACCTTCACATAGTTGCCAATTTTTCAGCCCATTCGACTTTGGCTAAGTCATGCAACCTCCAAAACAACTTGATATGCTTTGGCTCAACCTGCTTCCTATGTATTGCTTCCATCACTGTCTTCATTGGCACCTGAAGACGTTCCAGATCATTTACAACAGCTTCCAACTCATCAGTTACATTTTCTTCATCTTCTTCCTCTTCTGCACCTTTCTACTTCTTCTCGGCCACTATTTTACACATTTTCACTCCCTCCTCCTTTGAATCTATCACAAAATCCTGTATAGTCCTCACCAAATCACCAAAGGGGTCAATCTCCCGCGCACGCTTCTTTTTGTTTAGATGACTTTCAGTCGCATTTTCCGCCACATTTTCAGTTGAGGAAACCCCATCATCCTCATCTGTAGTTTCATTGGTCTGCTGCTCCTTTTGTTGCTCGGCGAGGCATTTCTCCCTCTCACTACATTGGTTTATTTGGACCACATCTATAGCATGGTCCTTCCTAATTATGTGACACAATCGATCATACTCCGGGAAAGGTGACCATGCTTGGTACTTCGCCTTTGGATTTTTCTGCACGCACAAAAGAAGGGCTGAAATTGTGAGAACATTCATCAACATTAAACTAAAATAGAGTTAGAAGTATAAGAATTGAACATAACAATTGATGTCAAGTTTTAGAGAGCTAACCTTCTTGTATGTGGAAAGCACCTCATTGCTTTCCACAGCCACACATTGCTTCACGTCGTCCCATGTAAATCCACTGCATTGCAACATCTCATAGCATGATGTATATCTTTCCCTTAGCTTCTTCATCTTATTCCGAACGTGATTGCCATTCATGTTAGGAACATCTGGAATTTTTTTCCTTTATTTTGGCAAGAATCATACCATAAGTCCCCGGCTTGAACTGCCCTGCATCTGCCTTAAGTCCCTCCACAACCAAGTCCTCCAACACACATATCAAAACATCAACCTCCTCCTTAGTCCATGGGTGCCTATCTGGTTTGTCTCCCATTTCCAACTTCTACACTCCATTCACACATCAACGTGTATGCGCACAGAAATAAGAACATCAAATAATCTAAACTAGTACATCTATGTTCAAAAACACAATCAAATAACCTCACTTGGATTTAAAAAGTTCAGAACTGATTACAAACATAGAAATGAATACAAATGTTCAGGGTTCAATGTTCAATCAAATATAGAAATGGTCAATGAAATAAAATTATTTCGGTATGGGCAGAATTCAGAGCAAGAAATAAAATGATGAAACACCGAAAATAGGACAAATATAAAACAGATTACAGCTCGACTGTAGCATTGCGAGTAGCCATCCACTCATTGTACATATTTTGAGCAATCTCATCTCTCTTTTCAGTCCACTCTCTGGTACTTTACACAGGCTTAATGAGTTCCACATCTCCATCCCCATCGGAGTTTGAAAGCAACACCTCACTTGACTTATCCACTTCTTCAGGATCATACGACATTGTGTGTTGAATGAAATTGTGAAGATATCCACAGGCCAACACTATCCTACACACTATAACTTTCAGGATGAGATTCCCTCACAGTATCCAGTTGATTCGATAACCAGTTAATGTATAGGTTAATAGGTAGGGTCGGTACACCATGATGACCAGAAGACGAGTCGAAATTGGTTACGGGTTAGGATTCAAACATCCTTTTCTACACCAAGCTTCCTTAGAATAGGTTACGGGTTAGGGACTAGAGCATCCTTTCCTACACCGAGATGTTGAGATAAGTTACAGGTTAAGATTTTTTCGCCGAGGTATCCAGAATAGGTTACGAGTTAGGCGTGTCCTTTACTACACCAAGACGAGTTGTAGAGCATAGGTTACAGGTTAAGCGTGTCCTTTCCTACACCAAGTCGAGTTATGGACTAATAGGTTAGGGGTTAGGCGTGTCCTTTCCTACACCGAGTTAAGTTATCCAGAATAGATTACGGGTTAGGCATGTCCTTTCCTACACCGAGTCGAGTTATCTAGAATAGGTTATGGGTCAGGCATGTTCTTTCCCACACTAAGTCGAGTTTTGGAGTTTAGGTTACGGGTTAAGGTTTTTGAACACTCTCTCCTACACCGAGTCGATTAGTTTAGGTTAAGAGAAGAGGTATGGAGCACCTTTTCCTACACCAAAATCAGGTTAAAGTTCATGGTTTCTATACCCTTTCATAACAACGAGCCAAGTGGCAATGATCCTTCCCCAGTGGAGTACAATCCCCAGCGGATACTTAGGGATGAGATGATTCCCTATTTCCCAGTGGAATAAACCCAAAACATGGAATGCTCCAATCCCATGGTACACATGTCGAGCATCAAAATCAGCAGTAGCAAACTATTTCAAATTTGGTTGTTCTTCTTTTCGTTGGTTCGTCTTTAGTTTTCTAAAGTCTCACCAACGAGGGGCATCTGTGAACACCCAAATTTGACCCATAATTTATTCTATTATCTTTGAATTCTAAATATGTTTGTGTCTTTGGTTGATGAGATGATTTGATTATTGGCATGAATATGTTTGTGATTTGATGTGGTAGAATAAGGGTATTTTATACTGTAGCTCATTTTAATCTTAATTTTCGTGGAAATTGGGGATTAGATATATATTTTGCCTATCTTGTGTTTTTATGGTAGTTTTAATAGAAAAAAGGAATAATTTGTTGTGTAATTGATAATGAGAAAAGGTATTGGAGTGGGACACAAGTTTAGGGTGTTTTCTGGGTTAAGGAATACGCTAGAAGGCGTGGAAACCAACTAGGAATTGGATTGGAGGTGAAAAAGTAAGAAAAGAGGAAAAATTGCACAGTTGGTGGAGGATAGAGAAACATGTTCGCCGCCACTGGAGGGCTTTGAGGGATGACCGCCAGACGTGATGACCGCCAGACCCTGGCAGTCATCACGACATAACCGCCGAGCCTATGGCGGTCAATGGTTCCAGAATCTTCTTTTTCCTTCTTTTTCAATTCCTAGCCCATAACCGTCAAATTTAGGGTTCATTCTTAACCCTTAGATCAATAGAACGACCCCTTACCCCCTGAACACTATAAATAGACCTCCCATTACACACAAGAGGTAACTCTAACCCTTTAATTCGATTTTTGCTGCTTTTATGTTGTTGTGATGCTATTGATGATGATACTTTGACTGTCGTGTGAATCCATGTTTAGAACTACGTGGCTTTGTCCCCAGTCACTCGGGAACATAGGTAGTCTCGGTCTGCAAACGGGATGCAAGCCAAATTTAGTTTATGTTGTGTTGTTGTGTATTGTGTTGATGTTGTGATGCCACTGTGATGTTGCAGTGCTATTGATATTTTTGTTATGATGTTGATATTTCTATTATAATGTTGATGTTACTGTGAAGTCGCTTGCTTATGAGTTATGTTGTGTTGTTGCTTTAATACGGTGATGTTAATGTTGTGGCTTTGATGTCGATGTTGTTGCGGTAGTGTTAATGCTGCTGTGATATTGCTGCATCATTTGTTGTGTCGTTATGTGTTGTTGTGATGCCATGTAAGAACTACGTGAGCTTTGAATCCGGTCGCCGAAGTACGTAGGCAGTTTCTAGTGGTGGAAGTTCAAGTTCAATTATGTGTTTTTTTTTTCTTTTTTGTTTTTGTTTTTGTTTTGTTTTGTTGTGTGTCATTTGTGCATCGGCATACCTCGATCTTCAATTGCACACGATTTTTCCCCAACATGGATAGGTGCCTAACACCTTGCCATCTATGACGAACCCACAAATCCTACATTTTTTTAATGTTATGACCGGTTGCTGTAGGTAATGGATGTCAAGGTTTTTTCCTGAATCCTTAAGAAAATTCGGGTGGCGACTCCTTTGATGTAGTGAGGGGTAAAATTCATTTTTGGTCAGGTCCTCACACATATGTGTGTATCTCATGCTCCTTTACGGCCTAAACCTTTCAGGTTTCAAGCAGCCAGGATGTTGGATCACCATCCTGGTGTGGTTGCTAATCACTGGTGTAGTGATCTCCCTTTACATGAGGCGACTACTGCTATGCAGGAATGTTTAAAGCGTTGGAATAAGGAGGTGTTTGGTGATATCTTCAAACGCAAGAAGGAATTATTGTCCGTATTGGTGGGATCCAACGTGTGAAGGCTAGGAGGTCGGCCGGCCCTTTTTTGTATAAGCTCGAGGAGGAACTCCAAGAAGAGTATGACAAGTCTTAGCGTAGGAGGAACTGCTTTGGTTTCAGAAATCTCAGAGTAATTGGGTGCAATATGAAGATCATAACACTACTTTTTCCATACTACTACAATTATCTATTTTAAGTGGAACAAGATTGTGAGTCTCAAGGTGGATGGGGATTGGGTGTATATGATCAGAAGATTCTATGCTAGCATACTGTCTCATACTTCACTCAGTTATTTTCCAGAGATCAAGGGACTTCTCACCTATCGGAACTGCTTTCCTGCCATTGTTCCTGATGTTCTGGCTGGCCTAACTTCTCCCGTTATTCTGGAAGAAGTTCACCAGGCTCTTAAACAGATGGCGCCCTACAAAGCTCTTGGTGTGGATGGCTTTCATGCAACTTTTTTTCCAGAAATATTGGGCTACTGTTGGCTCTTCTATTTACTCCATGGTGCAGCATGCTTTTACTACTAGATGTATTGCCCCAGAAATATGCAAAACATTACTGGTCCTTATTCCTAAAATTGAGGTTCCGGAGGAAATCACTCAATTCAGGCCGATTAGCATGTGCACAGTCCCTTATAAGATATTATCTAAGGTCATATCTAATCACTTAAAACCTTTGTTGTACTCGCTGATTCTCCTATTTCAGTCTAGTTTTGTGCCAGGCCGTCAGCTTCATGATAATGTGATTGTGGTACAGGAGCTAATCGATTCTATGAAAATTAAGAAAGGTCGTACAGGCTTCATGGCCATTAAACTGGATCTTGAGAAAGCGTATGATTGCCTTAGCTGGGATTTTATTAAGGATACTTTGAAGGATGTTGGATTACCTACTACTCTTGTGTCTCTCATTATGGCAGGTATCACCTCTCCAACTTTACAAATGTTATGGAATGGAGAAATGACCTCCTCTTTCACTCCATCTCGAGGAATTCGTTAAGGGGATCCTCTTTTCACTTATATTTTTGTATTGTGCATTGAGCATCTATCCCAAATGATCTGCTCATTAGTGACTCAGAATGTCTGGAAACCGGTCCGAATTAATGCTGGGGCCCCCCATCTCCCATATATTCTTTACTGATGACCTAGTCTTATTTGCTGAAGCTTCGATGGAACAAGCCCAAGCTATTTCTTAGTGTCTGGATTGTTTTTGTGATAGCACGGGACAACGGATTAGTAAACCAAAGTCTAAGGTACTTTTTTCTAAGAATGTCTTGGAGGATCGTGCTACTAGTATTTAACAGACACTTGGCATTGATTCCACGGTGAATTTTGGCAAGTACTTGGGATTTTTTTTGGTACATGGCCGTCTGACCACCTCTACATTTCAGCATATTAAGGATAGAGTGGATCAGAAGTTAGCAGGGTGGAGGGCTAATTGTCTCTCCTTTGCTGGGAGGTTAGTACTTGTGCAATCAGTTATTCAGACCATTTTGTATTTCTCCATGCAGTTGGTTCCTCTACCTAAGACTACTTGTGAGGATATTGACAAATCAGCCCGTGGTTTCTTGTGGAATTCTAAGGCCCCTGCCCGAAAACCCACATTAGTTGCTTGGAATACTGTGTGCAATCCGAAAATGGAGGGAGGGTTAGGGCTACGGCGTATGCGTCAAGCCTTGGCTTGGGGGCTTATTACCAAACCAGATGCACTGTGGGTGCGCTTAATTCAGACGAAATATTATCCTGGTAATTTCCTTGTGTCGGAGGTTTCAAAGAAGGCGCGTGCTTCACATATCTGGCGGGGGATATGTCAGGCATGGGATACTATCCGCTCAGGCCTCGCTTGGAGTTTTGGAAATGGAACCATGGTTCGCTTCTGGCAAGATGACTGGCTTCCGGGACTAGGTCGGCTGGATGCGGTGGCTGGTGCCTTTGTTCTGGAAGATTGGAAGGATGCTTGTGTCGCAGACTTGCTTGACCCATGTGGTGCCTGACGGTGGGATGTACTATGTCAAATGCTTCTTGCACATATCTTTCAAAAGCTTCACAGCTTTATCCCGTTTGTTCAAACCCTTTGGCGAGGACAGTATCTATTAGGGCGGGACTGCCTCAGGCGAATGTACGATTAAGGCAGCCTATGACTCACTCTCTCCACCGGTTGTCCAAGGTATTGACCGTGGGTTTTGGCATAGAGTGTGGAGATGGAACGAATTTCCTCGCGCTAGAACTTTCTTGTGGCAGGGTGGTCACAATGCTTTGCTGACAAATAGTCAACGGTTTCGTAGGCATTTATGCTCTTCTTCTGAGTGTGCTAGAAGTGGTGATGTTGAGGAGACTACTATTCATGCTCTTCGGGACTGCATGGGGGCTAAATCAGTTTGGGAGGCTTTTTTGCAGCCGGGTGTTTTGGTTGGGTTTTTCGCCTCCCTTTGCGAGAGTGGCTTGCACAAGGTTTGGCTAGGAAGTTTGCATTTACTTGTGCTTCCCCTGCTAGCCTTGTTTTTGGTATGGTGGCATGGGCAATTTGGAAGTGTCATAATGATTGTATCTTCTCCGACAGGCACAAGCCGTTACGTGTAGTTGTTTCTGGTATTATCCAGTAGGTCCGACAGATTGTGTTATACTAGTTGGGAGGTCTTCCGCTGGGTGCTTTGTCGGTTCCTGCCGTAGCTTGGTCGCCACCTCTTTCACCTTTTATTAAGATCAATGTGGATGCCTCGGTCTTTGCTGGGGGTGAGTTCTATAGTACGGGCGGGGTGGCTCGAAGTTCAGCAGGTACATGGATTCGGGGTTTTGTTCATCGAAACCATTGGTGCAGCGTGGTGATGGCTGAGTTAAGAGCGATTAGGGATGGACTTGTTCTTGCTTCTGAGTTACATGCTCGGCAAGTTATTCTTGAATCTGACAATAAAGGGCTGATTGATGTGCTTAGTTCGGGTGCTCCTAGTCGTTTGGATTCCCTTGCCCTCATGCAGGATGTCAGACTCCAAGCTGCTGGTTTTGGATGAATGACTTTTTTCTTTTATTACTCGTGTATGTAACTTAGTAATGAATTATATGGCTTCTCTGGGCCATAACTGATGTTCTTTGGGTTCTCTTGCTACCCCACCGTTTGTTTGCCCCCATTTGTTGGAAGAGGATTTACTGTTGGGGATATGTGCTAGTTTCTATTAATAATATGCTCTTATTCACACCAATAAAAACTGGTTAAAAAAAAAAAATACATCTCCAAACTATGTTAAAAAAAATCTATCCCTAGCAATTATAAGAACCAAATAACATTTCTTTTTTTTTTGTCAGAACCAAATAGCATTTCAAATTTCAATACGTATCTCTTTACAAAAACTAATGCTTTGTTTTTGCCTCTGAAAAAAAGAATTAACCCACTAATTTTTTGTGCAGATCAAAGAGGAGAAGAGGTTATGAAGCTGACACGTGCTGCAACAAGAGACCCTCCTTCTCAGAACTCAGCTTTAGTTATATAAGATGGATGGTAAAAGGCTAAAGGCAACATTCTGCATTTACTTTTTACAACGGCCACGAAACTACAAAAGCCAAGTACTGGTAGCAGTAATATTCTGAAAGTACACTAATGAGAAAAGATAAGACGCCCCTGCAACTTGTGTACAATGTATGAAGAAAACTAAGAGCCCTCTGGAAAAGCAATTCCATGACTCTGGAAAGATATCAACAGATGATCAACCTAAAAGCAAAGGAAGAGATAGAATCAAGCGTAGCTGCAGCTTGTCATTGTGTGTACAAAGAAACGAAGAGCTGTCAGCAAATGTGACCGAGACCCTAGAAAGATGTCATCAAGAGATGATCAATCTAAATGCAAAGAGATCACAAGAAGATGATCATTCTTCACAGCACTGGCATGTCGTCCAGGCAATCCTACTCCTGAGAACTATCACCAGACGGTGATCAACTACCTCATAGACATGAGAGTGCGAACTCTCCTTTCTCTTTCAGCCTTCTTTGCACTGGGAGTTCTCTTGAGTTTTTGCAATTCCTCCAGGACTACTTTCTCAACAGTGTCGATTGAGTCTAAAAGTTTCTTCTGAGGTGTGAGGGACTCTGAATCTCCTGGAGCCGGACTTGCGATATCAAGCAAAATTTTTGACACTTTACCAACGGTAGGAGGGCAACGCTTCACTTGAAGAGTTGGACTTGGAGACATGAAGCCGCGGCTGTGGTCCTGATGAGCTGCTGCTGGGAATGACAGGGGGCTCCTGGTTTCCTGGCCATCGCTTCCTCTCAAGCGGTCTCTTCTCCTTTCAATAGCCTAGCCACATGAGAAAAACATCAAGATTATATTGAAGGAAAGAATTCAAACAGAATTCTGCCCATTTATATTTTGACACCGACGACTCCACGACCCACTGCGAAGACACTTTTGATAACCAAGACAGTTAAGTGAACAGAAACATCCGGTCAACAGCAGGAACATTTGCTGGACCGTTCTGTTCAAGGAAAAACAATATCTCGGGTGAAGGCCACAAATAATCAAGAGTGGCGAAGAAAACTGTTGGTCTAACACAAATCCCACTACAGAGGTCCTTTAGAAAAGAGGAAAAGAAACAACGACAATAATAACAATTACTCTTTTAAGGATCAGGCCTAACATTCTCAGATTCTAAATCATCCCAAGGATGGGAAACGTGAATGTGAAACCTGAGACGTAACTAGCCAACAGCATTAAGCATAATCAGGTCGATTAAACAAACAAGCTCCACTTATTCAACAGTGCAAGAAGAACAGAGATTAATTTTAGCCCTTAAACAAAAAAAAAAAAAAAAGAGTATGGAATACAAACAACCAATTAACTCTCAATCAACTTGAAAGAACAAATATAAGAGACCCAATTAGCGAATCACAAATTCCAAGAATCGCAATCCAGCAATTAATAAGCAATTAAGGCCAACATAATCAAGACCCAACAAAAGCACATCAACAAGAAGCAACCGAGTAAAAGGGACGCAGGCTTTTACCCTCACAACAGCAGTGATATCGCGAAGAGGGGTTCTTGGGTACCAAGAAGGTAACGGAGAGGGCGAACCACGGCCCCTTCCTCGGCGGGCACTCCCAGGAGGCGGTACGTTCTCTCTGCCGGTCCCCGGAGACGGGGACAGAGCAGTCCTCGTTCCACGGCCAAGCTGCGCCCTGGGAGTCCCGAAACCTCCTCTGCCTCTGCCGCCCACTGCGGCGGCCCTTGCATTGGCGTTTGGGCCAGGAGATCCAGACACGGCGGCGGCGTGAATCTCCGGCGGATCTTGGTAAATCTGAGCCGCCACAGTCCGAGCAAGGAGAGCCCCGTAGTCCACAGGCCGAGAAAGCCTGTCTCTTGATTCCGGCATCTTCGATTCGCTTCAACAAACAATCAAATCAGGTTAGTCTTCTTCTCGGTTAGTTACATTTTTTTTGCGTAAAAGAAAATTAGGGATTTTCTAATACACTAAAGAAGACAAACACGTAAACAGAATTAGGAACAGGGAAAAAAAAATCAGAGAAAGATTTAGAGATCACCTCTTGATAGGCAAACGAGAAGGATTACGATTGGGGGTTAGGTTTGAGGCACTGCCGCCGCACAAGAGGGAGGAGGAGAGGGGTGTTCACTGCAAATCTGGAAATGAAGCTTTTGTGGGGTTTTAGTTTTAGCCTTAAAGAGAGAGAGAGAGAAGCGAAAAATGGCAAGTTTTTGAAGTGAAAATTTGGGCGGACTATATAGGCACCATCCCAACGTCGAAATGAAAATCCCCTCGCACGTGCCACCTCCCCCAAAAATCAAATTTGGGCGGACTCTCTTATTTTCCCATTGCTGGAATTCCCGTTCTGCCCCTCCGGGGATTTTGGGCCGCATTCATTCCCAACGGGAGGCCCATGCTTTGTTCTTAAGAAAACACACATACCCAACTACGACACCGTTCTGATGAATCTGGTCTGGCATAAAGCATCCAAACACTTGTAGTCGATAACTGTTTTCTTTATTTAAACAATCAGTGTTGAATTTCATTACTAATTGGCTTATTAAGCAAGAAATAGGATTATGCTGACGAGTGTTTTCTAGGATCACCCGTTTCAAAAAGATAATTGGTGGAATTCAAACTAATAAGAATGTTTATGAAATACATCCACTCAAACCTATTAGATGCTGTGATTTTCTTTGAAATTTTAGTATATATCATTGGATTCTCTTCCCTTTAAACTTTTTTTCTAATTAACAAACATAAAAGTAGTCATTGAACAACCCCTAAAATGTATTAGTTCACAGATTTTTATTTTTTTTTCCTCCACTTGATTGCAAAAAAATAGTAATTTATGTCAAAAATAAAGGAATGCCAGCACTAATGTAGCGCAATGGCATGAAGTCCTTTGTTTCATCAAGGTTACCATAGTTCAAGGTGTGTGGTGATATGACAAGGTGTGTGGTGATATGACAAAGCCCATATGATTAAAAATACTTGGCATAACAAGGAGAGTCCAACAAACCGGAAGAAATTAACTACCAAGCCGAGTAGGGAAGCCCAGCCAGCAGGAATATTCGGAGGATCTTGAAGTGGGGAAACAGTTGCCGAGACAACTGGAAAGAATCATAGCCGTTCGATGAGGTAGATGCTAGGAGAAGGAAGCCGTGAGATCTTGAGCGATCCAGGGGCAAGGGGGCCTAGGATCCATTCATTATATATTATGATATAATTTTAACTAAATTGAATTGGTTGAGTGGTTAAGGTTTCATGTTTTTACCTTTGAGGGCAAAGGCTCGAATCCCATCCTTGGAAGAATTGAGGCTTTGGTTGGGGCGGCATAAATTACTCTAATAAGAGAGTAGTACACTTTTTTACACTGGATATAGCGCTTGTTGCTAATATTCTTTTTTATAGAAACTTTTTGTTTATAAACACTAGATTTTTTTTTCTAAACCAATTTTTATATTAGATATAGTGCTTGTTGGGATATACAAAATGGGTTGTACCCTCAATTTTTCCACTGGATCGAATCTCCTGACCTCTTGGATGAAACACCAAGAGAGGTGCCACTACACTATGAAAGGTCAAATCCAACTATAATATGTTTTCATGACACGTAACAATCATTTCTTAACATTTTTTTTCGTGAGTAATTTATAAACACTATTATTAGCATATTGTTATATCTGATGATCTTTCATGACTCTAAATTGGGAAGTCTTCCCTCAACCTAAACTTTTTTTCGAAGACCTCTTTTTGGGATTAAAATTTAATCTAAGCATTATAACAAAAGTCTTTGGAACACAAATTAGATTAGTAGCGTGCTAGGTTTGGTCGCGTTGGCACCTCCCACGGCTTGTGGGGTTAGTGGTCGTGGGTCCGATCCCCGATAGTGTTTGATTATCTTATTAGATTAGGATTTAGGTCGAGTTACATGTCACCAGAAAAAACATAAATTGGATTGGTACTATTAATAACATATTTCTAATTGTGCAATATCCACCGATTACCATATAAATAATTCTCATTTACCTCCAAAATAATGTTGATATAAATCAATAAGATAGGCCTCAATTTGAGAGTGTTTTATCAATCATTTAATTGCGGATAAATGAGGGTGTGAAATTGGATGAGAGAGAGTTATTAAAAATGAATCGGGTATCTTTTCCTAAAAAAAGAAGAAAATGGATCAAGTTTCGAAATTCCGAATACAAAATCCGTCTTGCTAATTTATCTAGAGGGTGTTTATAGGGGTATGATGAGGCACATGTCGGGATTTTGCTCTCCTTTAGTCATCCCTCACCTTTTTTTTTTTACGGAAACACATGTCATTCCATAACTAATAGTAGAGGTACACAAATACATAAACTGTCACAAAGCAGAGTACATGCCATAACATAAGGCATAACATAGAGGTTCCACATACATAATAGCACAAACACAGAGATAAAAACAATATCAGCAGAATAAATAAGCAAATGACTTTCCGCAGCTTAGACAATCCATGCCAGCTCATCTTCCAGGGAGAAAGCACCACCCGAGACCACATCGATGAAGGCAAGTTACTGGTTGCTGCCATTCTAATTGCCTGAGCTTTAAAAAAACTCAAATTCATCCATTGCCAAGGACGATTGGAAGTGTGGAGCTGTATTGGATGGATAGCGTGCAACCAAGTCAATGTAGATGGGAGTATAAGCTCAACCATTAAGAACCTACAGGTCTTCGATTTAATTTGGGCACCAAAGGTATAAGCTTTTATTGTAGTTTGGAAGGGAGTAGGAATATTTGCCTTCCTCAAAGTACCTGCACAAAAGAGGCATAAGTCCATACATGGAAAATACCTTAACACTCAAGGGTGACAAAAAGGAGGAATTAGGATATTGTTCTACCATCCTTGTTCCTTCAATGGGTCTCGGTGGAGGGTGCCACTAAAGGGCCACTCGCCTCCACCATTAATTCATTCTCACCCGCAACTACCACCACCATTTCTTTCACCCAGCTATCCATAATCGTCTTCCTCTCAGGATTCGAGGATGATGTATCATAGATGACCTATGTTGCTCTCCCAAACCTCTTCCAGCAGGATTTCTTTGGGGTCGCATGGTGGTCTGATCATTTACCTCCCACACTATTTCCTCCATAGTATTCATCCATCCTTTTGTGCATAGACCTTAGGAAAGTTGGGTTAGCACTGGAAGGATCTCCCTTTGGTTTCTCTTCCTAGAATTGATAGTGGAGTCCCGGTCCAACACATCCTCCGCCTTAGGATTTCGAGCATTAGCCTACAAGTTTGCATCGGGAGCGCTAGAGTCCATCTGAACACCCTGAACCGCAACCTCTTCTCCAGCTCTAACCGTTATAAGAGTTGGCCTTTTCCCCAGGTAGTACTTACCATAAGTCTCTCTCGCACGCATCCAACCACCATAGCTAAACATTGATTCTCTTTCCATCCCTTCCAGATCCTTCCTCGGTTTAAAGCATCTACCCACCGTATGTAGGGGAGAGCAAAACTCCCGAGCCGACTCTACCGCCCCGATACCGACCGACGTCGGGCCGGTAGCCATCGGTATGCCTGTTCTTTGGAGTGTGGTCGGCTCGGCTTCAAACCGCCCCGCAGGTATGGAGGTATGAGGGGGTGCAGCTGTCGGTAGGTAGGTCGGTAACCGATATATAAAAAAAACCTAAAATTCCTAATTTCTTATCTCTTTCTCTCTGCCTCTCTCTCGCTCAAACTCTCAATTTCTTCTCATCTCTCTCTCGCTCAAAGCATACAGCCCACTCTTCAGCTGATGCGATGGAATCCTGGTCCCCGTTCTTCCTTCCTTCCATCTTCTCTTTACGGGCAGGTGTGTGTGTGGGGGCTCTAGGAAGGAATCGAGGCGAGTTGCCTCAGGCTGTTGACGGAGAAGACGAGGCTGGCACACAGGCAGAGCCTTGTGCCGCCGTCATCTGGTGAGAACCTTCACTCGTGCAGAATCTGAGGAACAGCATGGTGCTGCCGCCGAGCACAGGTAAGTTGTTGGTTTTGTTTCTTTTCTTTCTTCCTCTATCCTCTCTTTTCTCCCAAGTTCTATAGTTAATTCGGATTGTTGGTTTTGTGTCTGTGGGTGATTGGCTCTAAATTTCATCCAATCGAGATATTTTTTGTGTATGTTGGTTGGATTTTGTGGTAGATGATGGCGATGAGGTGATGGGTTTTGGTTATGTCAATCTTTTTTTTTTTTGTTTCGAATGGGTCTTTTGCCGGCAGAGGATTTGGGAGTGATTGTTGTTTTCCAAATGGAAATTGGTCATTATTGTATTAATGGCAGATTGGTGTAATTTTGGCAAGATTATTATTGCTAAGATCTTTATTTGTATTAAATGGCAGATTTTGTTGTAATTTGACTTTTTTTTTTTGTCTCGAATGGTTTTTCGCCGCGGAGGATCTGGGTGTGATTTTGGTTTTCAAAATTGAAATTGGTCATTATTGTATTAATGGCAGATTTGGGTGTAATTTTGACAAGATTATTATTGCTAAGATCTTTATTTGTATAAAATGGCAGATTTGGTTGTAATTTGATAAGATTGTTGGTTGTAATTTGACAAGATTTGTAATTGTATGAATCGTAAATTTGACTCTAATTGCTCTTAATTTCCATCATTGGGGTTTATGTTTACATTTTTTACCAAGCATAATTAAAAGTAATTTTTTTGATTTTTCCATTAATTGGCTATTTATAGTCTTAACAGATCTCATTTTTCTTTTCTATATATAGTCGGCTTGGTATTGTCGGTATGCCGACCGAACCGAGTCGGTAGTAGTCGGTATGGCCTATTTCTTAGGTCGGTACCTTCCAATCGGTAGGAGGTTATCTCCTGTACCGTCGGTATGCCCAAAAATCGGCTCGGTATTACCGAACCGAGCCGATTGCTCTCCCATAACTGTATGTGTCATCAATCCACAACAGATGCAAATGTCCCCTAATATCTCATATCTAAACTTGATCCAAGTCTTACGACCACTATTATCCTCAATGAAAGTACCCGGTAGAAGGGGCCTATCCGGGAGGAACTCTACTCTAGCCCTTACAAACCCATGCCAGTCAAGCTCATTTTCTAGTGTGTGTTCCCTTTCAATTCGCCAGGAATACATCTAGTATCTGATTAATCCTCGATGCAGCAATCCAATCAAGAGGTAAATTGTGAATTTGAACCAAGAAAATAACGCCGGAAGTTGGTGTGGGCATTCCCGACAAGCCATGGTGATCCTTGCAGTTGTCCTCCTCGTACTCAAAGCCGAACAGAAACATATTCTTTGGCTTTTTTACCACTCGAAAGTCTCCTTTCAGAAGCCATACACGACAAAAGTGGGAGTAAAGCGAGCGTCTAGAGAAGATTTTCACAGAGTAAACCTTTTCAACTAGGAATGTTAGGCTGACCATCTCGCCAATAGGGCCATTTTCCTCCCCCGGAACATTTGATTCTGGGAGATCTTTGAGCTTGATCACCCTTTATTGCTCCAAGGGAACTGCATTGCTTGACTCTTCCATAATAAAAGATGGCTCGCGAACCCGTTACAAAGAGGTACTAACAAACCAGATCCGCAAAGCAGAACTGTCGAGATCTATACTCAATCGGACCTATACATGGTTGGAAGTGTATAAAATCTTTGGAAGGTATTGAATCAAAGAAGATGGGCTAGATTTGGGGGTGTGGATCTGAGCTGTGATGTTTGGTACGTGCGGCGAGAAGAAAGCGATGAGAACCTAAATGAGAGCATTTTCTAGCTATAGATGGTGAACTAGAGATTGCTTAATGTTTCGGTTTTGGTTATCCCTCACATTTGGTTCTTAATTTTAGTCCTTTTTCATCATCAGCTGCCAAAATGACTCGGACATATCCCTATTAGATATATTTCTGCACATTCAATTGTATTACACTGGAGCCAAGAATTTGGGTTGATATTCAGGGGCGGGGTGGGATTTGGACGTGGTACATTTAGAAAAAAAAAAAAAACGGAGAAACATTACCAAAAAAAGGACAATCTTGTTCTAATCTAAGATACGAAACCAAAGTGCTAAAATAAAATTACGGGACGGCGACGGTTGATTTGGTGACGGCGACGGAAGAGTTCTGGCCCAAGATCCAGGAATGGAACAGAAGAGTTTTTGGTAACATCCACCGGAGGAAAAAGAGGGTACTTGCAAGATTGGCAGGGATCCAATGCTTTTTGGAGAATCATACTTCCGCATATTTATCAAAACTTGAAACTGAGCTCAGGATGGAGTTGGATAACATACTCATTCAGGAAGAGATCTTTTGGGCACAAAAAGCACGGTGCAAGTGGACCCAGGAAGGAGACAGAAACACTGCATTTTTCCATGCCACCACTATAGTGAGGAGGAAACAAAATAGAGTTGAGGCACTCAAGGATGACTCGGGTGTTTGGAGATTTGACGCATCTTATCTGAAGAGTCTTGTTGTTAACTACTTCACAGATTTGTTTAGGGAGGACGGGGTGCCTGGAAGTCTCATTCAGCTACCTAATTATTTTCCTCCGTTAGATTGCTCTCGAAAGGAGGATCTCACTCGCCCGGTAGATGAAAAGGAGATAAAGAACTGCCTCATGCAAATGGGCCCTTTAAAGGCACCAGGGCCAGATGGTCTTCATGCATTATTCTTCCAATCCCAATGGCAATTTTTAAGGCCAAACTTGGTACAGTTTGTTAAAGAAGTTCTGGAAAATGGATGGTGGACAGAAAACTTGAACAGGACTCTGATTGTCCTATTGCCTAAAGTGGAGAAACCTGAACGTATTACTCAATTTAGGCCAATAGGACTATGCAATGTCCTTTACAAACTAATTACCAAGCTAGTGGTGGATCGCATCAAACCACTACTCCCGAATATGGTGGCGCCCATGCAATCAAGTTTTGTGCCTGGAAGGCAGATAACGGAAAACTCCATTATCGTTCAGGAAGTGGTGCACTCCTTAAAGATGAAGAAAGGAAATTCAGGTTTCATGATCATAAAGATTGACTTGGAAAAAGCATACGACAGACTTCGGTGGTCCTTTATACAGGAGACATTGGTGCTGGCAGGGTTTCCTGATAGTTTGGTGCAACTGGTGATGAGATGTATCTCAACTTCTTCCTTACAAGTGTGCTGGAATGGTGAATTAACTGATAGTTTCCACCCGACTCGAGGCATTCGACAGGGTGACCCCATCTCACCATACATTTTTGTCTTATGTATGGAAAGGTTGGGGCACCTAATTCGATATGCTGTGGAAGGAAGGGCATGGAAACCTATTACTCTAAGTAGAGGAGGTCCACAACTCACTCACCTCTTCTTTGCAGATGACCTGCTTCTTTTTGCGGATGCATCCAGAGGCCAAGTTGAGGTCATCCAAGATTGTCTCAACAATTTCTGTAGATTCTCCGGTCAGAAGATTAGCCTAGAAAAATCCAGAATCTGCTTCTCCAAAAACATGCCGAGGAGTACACAAAGGGCCATCAGTTCCGGTTTTGGTTTTAAGCTCACCAAAGATCTAGGGAGACACTTGGGAGTCCCACTAATCCATTCAAGAATAAACAGCTCCCATTTCAGCCATATTATGGATTCTGCCCATGCTAGACTCAGTGGATGGCAGAAGAAACATCTTTCATTAGCAGGGAGAACGACCCTCGTCAAATCGGTACTCTCTGCTCTCCCAGTTTACACAATGCAAACGTTAAGACTGCCCAGGTCACTTTGTGATAGCATAGATAAGCTCAGTCGACAATTTATCTGGGGGTCAACGCCACAGCAAAAGAGAATTCATCTTATCAATTGGGAGACAATATGTGCCCCAAAAAATCGGGGTGGATTGGGTCTACGGAAGATGAGGTCCATTAATGATGCCCTCTTGTTAAAAGTTGCCTGGCGCATATCAACTGATGTGGATTCCCTTTGGGTCCAGGTATTCAGGGGCAAGTATATGGATAGTCAATCTCGAGTTCCTGTTACTCTAAAAAACAAACCCGGATCGAATCTGTGGCGAGGACTAACTAAGCTCTGGCCACGGTTCCGTGCATCAATTGGATGGAAAGTAAGGAATGGGGAATCAGCCTTGTTTTGGCAGGACAGGTGGCTTGCTGACCATACTATTTTCCAAAATTCCCTGTTACCTCATCTCACTCATGTACCAGAAGCTAAGGTTGTGGATTTGTGTAACCTGAATAATCAGTGGCGTTGGGAGTATTTGCAAACCAGGTTACCAACTGACGCTTTGGCTAAGCTACTCCATATTTTACCTCCAAATGCGGAGAGGGGACCAGATATTTTGAGATGGTTGGCCAACCCTAAGGGGGATTTCTCTACTCACTCTGCCTATGAGACACTGGAGGAATCATCCTGGGGACCTAAAGAAAGAATCTGGGGACTCATTTGGAGCTGGAAAGGGCCATTGAGGATATGCACATTCCTCTGGCTTCTTGTGCAAGATCGTCTATTGACCAATTCGTTGAGAGCCAGCAGGCATCTTGCAGATTCAGACCTATGTCCTATCTGTAGGTGCGAGAGGGAGACATCCATGCATATGGTTAGGGATTGTACAGGTATGAGAGAACTATGGTGGGCAGTTAGTAACCAGCAGCTTGAGAAGAGGTTTTTCCAGTTGGAGCTTAAGGATTGGGTTATCTTCAATCTACAGAATAAACCCAGGTTACCATGTTGGGAAACACTCTTTGCCGTCACCTGTTGGAAAGCATGGACATGGCGTAACCAAAGTCTATTTGAGGAAGGTTTTGAGGCTATAGTCTCTCCGGTGAAATCACTCAAGCATTTAGCTGCCGATTTCATTTCAGCTGAAAAACTGCGGGTTCATCATAGGGGTTTAAAGGTCTGGTCCTGTCCAGCACCTGCTAGATGGTGTCCTCCGGAGGTGGGCGAGTGGAAGCTGAACGTTGCAGGGACGTTGAATAAGGAGCTGACGGAAGCCAGGCTGGGCGGCATCTGTCGGGATGCCAATGGTAGATGGATTTTTGGGTTTGTAGCAAGAAGTGAAGCCAGAACCAGCTTTGCTGCTGACTTATTAGCTATTTTGCAGGGCTTAAAGGTGGCGTCTGGTTGGGCAGCACAAGCTTTTGTTTTGGAATCGGATGGACTTGCTGTCACCAGGTGGATGCTGGAGGATCTTGTATGGGAGTATGAGTTGAAAGAAATAGTGGAGGAAATAAAAAATCTCACTAGTGTTTTCTGTTGTTGTTCCTTTAATGCTGTAAACATAGAAGCGAACAGAATTGCGCAATCTATTGCGTCCCTAGCTTTTTCTTTTGATCCAGGTATCACAATTATGCACTCCCCTCCCAGTGCAATTGTTGGCCTCATATCTGAGGAAACGGGGAGTTGAGGTATATTCTCGTGTTTCTGTCTTTGTACTATCTTGTACATAAACATCTGCATTAATGGAATGCAATCCCGGTTTACACCAAAAAAAAAATAAAATTACGGGAATGGGGAAAATTTTGACTATTGTGTCTTCTTCTTTCTTTTTTTTTTTTTCTTGAATTGGGTCACCGTCATCCCAACAGAAAGCAGCAAAGGAGAGAACCACGTCACTGTCGGTGCGGTCAGCTGGTCTATGGGGAAAACGACAAATTGACCTTTGGTGGTGCCATCTTTTACTTTTTCTTTCTCTTTTATTTCTTTACCCTCTAATCAATTCATTGATCCCATTTTTTTTAATTTTTTGATGAAGGATTCATTGATCCCTTGGCCTAGTTTTTTTTTTTTGAACTTCTTGGTCTGAACTAATTAGGTAAAATAAATGAAAGTTACTTTTTTTGGTACCAAAATAAATGAAAGTGTGCTCTGTGATGTAAAAATGGAGAACTGTGAAGTTTAAAAATTGTAAATTCAATATTGGACTTCTTAGGATTTCGTTGTTTTTATTGGACTACTGTTTTACGTACGGCACTTTATATCAGATTAATTTGGAGCATATCATTTACAAAAAAATTGGCGCATATCATTTACAAGGAAAAAAATAAAGGTATGACATAATATTTGGAAGAGCGCTGATATTATAAAGGCAGTGTAAATATTTTCTAAATAAAAAGGAGTGTAAATGTAGCCTCCCTAAACAACAATGATATTAGAATCTAATCCTTGATTCTCAAAAAAAAAAAAAAGAATCTTCTCCTTGATTAGATTTATTAAAATATGAAATCCATATCCATATAATTACTTTTTGGTATTAACGACATACAATTTGATATGTACCCCAAAAAAATTATATTTCTTTTATTTGACTGTTTAAATTAAAAAATCTATTTTGATTATATGATGAAATAAGAATACTTTAATATTATTTTTCTTAAAAATATTTGTCTAAAATTACATTTTACACACCATAATTTTTCATTTCCGCCTTTTAAAGTTTTTTTGGTACCAATTCACCCATTTAATTTTGGAATAGATAACAACTAGATATTTTAGGCACATTTTAAACACCGAATTTTACTAGTTATTTCATTTTGGCCATTTTATATGGTGTAATTACCAAGTCTTTAAATTTTGGGGAAAACAATTGAAAAAAGTAAAGAGCCACAAATATTATTTGTAAGCTTTTAGAAAAAAAGGAGGAAAAATGAAACGCTCCGACTACTATTTACCCAATGCACAGTAATTACCGAACAACAGCGCCGACACGTGGCACAAACTGTGTAATACAACAGAAAACCGGCCCATTAGCCCAAAAATAATAACAATCACCCGACCTCGATACATCAACCACAAAAGCACAGCGGAAGCATTTATGATCTCAAAGACAACATATGCAAAGCCCAATGCAACCTAATGGAACCGAGTCCTGCCCGAGGGTACACTGCAGCCGCCGAAATGCAATCCTGACCTAACCTGCAAGGACAGTGTGAGGGGTGAGACCAACCACTGTCTCACCGATAAACAAATAAACCGCAGTATACAAGCAACCGTATATACACCAAAGCCAACACAGTACAATAGAGGTACAGCAAGCACAACATAGCATCAGAATCAGACAACATACTGGACCTTACTATACAACTGACATCACACCGTTAAGCTAGTCCTCTAAACTCACTGACAATCGGCGACTGCCTATCCAATTTTATTATTAGGGCCCTTGTCACATGATAAGTATTGGTCGTGCCTGGTAGCCAGGTTAGCTAACCCCAGGATGCTCCCCGCTAAATATCACAAATCATATCTCAAATAACCGAGTCCCGCAGTCCTCGGTGGAAGTCCCGCAATCCTTCCTATAACAAATCAACTGAGTCCCGCAGTCCTCCCTATCATATCACAATCACAAGGTGACTACCATCTGGCCGTACCAATACCTGTCACGTGACAATCTAGATGTCTAGATGATATTACCACTGTTTATTATTATTTCTTATTCCACTATCCAACAGTAATTCATCATACTCACTTTCCCGAGCAGGCTCCCAGCCTCACGGCTCTTTTGGAATCCAACGTCACAATACTGGGTCACTGCCATTGACCGATCAAATACCACATATCTCATACCGATCAAATACCACATATCTCATACGAACAACGCAATAATCATATCAACATCACAAAGCACAACAGCTAATCCACAGTAGTCATCAAGCATATAACAATAATCACAACAGTAGCCAGCAATAACATGACAGGTACGCAAGATAACATATAAACTATAAACAAACAAACAACCGGGGTATAACGGGCAGCATACTAAAGTTTATAAGTTTATATCCTCACCTGATGTGTCTCTGAAACTGCTATCCGGTCAAACCTCAATGTCCCTATATACATATATGGGAACACAATCACTTATAATGCACCAACAAGATGATTATGCATGATACCGGTTTAACAGTTATTATACGGCTTATCCGTTCATTTCATTATCTCTATGATTATCTTATTACCAAGCAGTTCAACCAATTTGGTGGAAATTAACCGATTAAGTATTCCAAGCGGATATATCAAACACATTTGTTTTAAACCAAAACCGAACCGAGCGTCCAAGCCGATATCCCGGCCCTTAGGCCGCTTATAATAAGAAAACATGCTTATACAAATATGTTGCATAAATCATATGGAGGAAATTATATTTTGTAAGTAGAACAATTACGGCCCGTAAAATACTTCGTAATCTATTTAATAATATGAAGTAAATAATATTTATAAATAACATACTCGATAGTAAAACCGTTAAATAGAAAATATTGTCATCGGTAGGAAATCATTATAGTCGAGATACGGTATAAGTAAACATTTGCAATTATATAAATATATATATATATATATATCCGATAATTTTAAATAGGGAGTAAGCGGTAACAGAATTAGTGGTCGAAATATTATAACATTTAGTAAAATAAAGTCTTAGATGTATAATCAAAATAATATTTACCGCTACTATGTCAATATAATATTTACGGTAATTTAATAAAACATAGTTAGGTCATAAAATAAATTTTATACGGGTTATATATAAAAGACTTATAAATACGTAGTTAAATTTGAAAACATTTATTGTTTATAATCCGAATACTAAATCATTAGCTACTTATTTATACATATGTATAGCCAAAGATATATAATTTTAACCCATAATAAAATTATGGCATAATATTATTTAGCCAACGAAAATATCGATAGTATATATACGTAAGAATAAAATTTATAAATAAAATAAGGTATGGGCCTATTATCATTTTAGCCCAGGGGAACCGTAATCAAACGTATTAAGAACGTAATAATCTTTAACTCATTTAAAAACATAATTAAGCAATTAAGTCCAGGGGATCTTCACTCGCGTTTAGTCCATCGGAGAAAATAATAAAAACGACTTCGAATTAATTAAATAAAAGACTTAATTAAATCAAACAATATGGCCTTTTATCGTAATTAGCCCAATACCAGAAATTAAATTCAATGGGCCTTTTACAAGCCCAGGTAAACGTGAATAAAATTAAAACGGAAATTTAAATACTATGGGCCTTTTTAATAGCCCAATCGGAAAATTAAATAAAAGTATGGGTAACTAAGAGCATAAAATTAACAAAAGCATAAACTGAATAAATAAAGTGTAACTTAAATAAAAGCATGATTAAATAATCAAAGCATAAAATAAAAGCATAGGTTAGTTAAATTAATTAATTGTTCATCTAATTATCGTCATATTAAGGTCCGGGTTCGTTATCGTGGCTCGGTTTCGTTAATATGCATATGTCCAAGGGTTCGGGTTTTTACCCAAGGGTCCATTCCGAGCTCGCCGGAAAATTCCCGGGACACCGAAAACTCGCCGGATTCCGGCAACGCAGTTCACGGCTGCCACAACAACTCCAACGTCCCCTGTTACAGTTCATCGCCCATCCGGGCATCCAAATCACCAAGTAGAACCCCTACCGCACCCGTCAACCGAATGGTTACCAAACTCACGGCCACCCACCGGTGACCGGTGTTCCACCACACAACAGCGTCCACGAGACCCACCATCACCACCTATGTCCACAACAACATCGTCAAAGCCATAACCCCACACAAAACTACCTCGGCAACACCCAAAGACAAAACAGCCAATTAATCCTTAAGCCGCAAAGGATTATGGAGAAGAGGAAGAAGAGATCGGCACCAGCAACTTACCAACGGCGGCGGTTCTCCATCGTTCGTCTTGAGTTCCAAGAAGCGGAAAAAGATGGCGACGGTGCCTTGTTGCAGCGGCTGCGGGTTGAGCAGCAGATCGGAACCGATGCAATCGGACTCCCGTCACCCAGGTGCGTCTTTGCCGGTTAGAGTGTGCAGCCTCCCGATTCGCTGCTCTCGACGGCGGCGACAGCGAGTTACAGAGAAGAGGGGGGTCGGCGGCGCATTTGTGAGCAAAGGCAGAAGGGGAGGGGAGCGGCGGCGTCGCTCCTCTGCTCAGTTGGTGGCGGCAGATCGAGAAGAGCTGGGAGAGGAGGGCTTGACTCCTCTGCGTCCGGCGGTGGCTCGGCTTAGTCCCTCGGTGGCGGCGGCAGCGGCGACAGAGGGCAGGAGCAAGGAAAAGATGGGAAGGAGGAGGAAGAGATGGTGTCGGTGACTGGTGGCAGGGGACAAGGGAGAGGAAGAGAGGAAGAAGGAAGAGGAGAAGGGGGAAGGAGATGGGTGTGAGGAAATCAGGAGATGAGGGAAGAAAATAAAGGAAAAGAGGGAAGAAAAAGACAAGTGAATAAAAAGAAAGAAAAGATAGAAGTGGAGAGGTGGGGGCCGGCGTGGAGAAAAATAGGCAAGAGGAAGAAAAGAAAAAGAAGGGGAAGAAAAGAGAGAAAAGAAAGGAGAAAAGAAAGGAAAGAAAAGAGGAGTGGCCATGTGGCAAGCCACGATTGGCCGATCCGGATTTTTCGTGTTGGAATAACGGAATCGCAGGGGTACTCCCGTCTTTCCGTCCCGAGTCTGAAAATACAACTTGGGCTCGGAAAATCTCATCGGTTTCCCCGGGCGTTGTCCAAGTCTCGAAATTGAAAACTGAGGCTCGGTTAGTTGTAAAGGAGGCTCAGAAATCTAGAGTAACCCTCAGAATTAAATTCCGAGGCTCGATTAGTTAAAAAGATACTCCCGAGCGTCACGTATCCTCAGTGATCGAAGCGAGGCTCGATTATTCCCAGAAAAACTGTAACAGCCCAGGTAAAAATTTGAATTTTACCGGGACTGTTAAAGTCGTTATACAGTGATTTATCGGAAGAATTATTCTTGGGTAATTAATTCAAGGTAAATCAGGCGTCGTTTTTCGAAACCGAGGGTTTTCCCACGCTCGAGATTTTTCCGTGGATTTTTCGGGCCTAAGTCGGTATTTTTTGGGTCCCGAAATTCTCGGAAAAATCACACCGGAAAATAACTAAGGGGGGTATCAGTTATTTTCTGGTCTGGTCGGGACACAACTGCATGATTTAGTCACGCAGCCGCCCCTTCCCTGTTATACCCGTGATCTTCCTTGTTTTTCTTTTCCCGTGACTGTGAAGGCCCTCTCCCCGAGGGACCCACCAAACCCAGATATTGTTACATCACTCCCTCCGCCCGATTAAATCCTTTACCATGCTGCAGCACTAGGGATTCGAACTCGGGACGTGATGCTTTTTTTCCCCCTCAAGGAGAGCACCTTCACCAATTCATCTGCAGCTGAATTGGTGAAGGTGCTCTCCTTGAGGGGGATAAAAAGCATCACATCCCGAGTTCGAATCCCTAGTGCTGCAGCATGGTAAAGGACTTAATCGGGCGGAGGGAGTGATGTAACAATACCTGGGTTTGGTGGGTCCCTCGGGGAGAGGGCCTTCATAAAAAAGGCGCCTTATGTCCGACAAAGCTCAAAAGCGACATATTACCACTTATAATTAATAAATCCTATGGAAAATAAATTAATTTTATTTCCATTACCGAAATCTGAAATTTTTATAAATAAAAAACGAAAAACCAGGGCGTTACAGTCCTACCCACCTTAAAAGAATTTCGTCCTCGAAATTCAATCATCATATCCGTAGGTCCTACCATGGTAAGCTTCTGGTATACTCTATATCAACACGAGATACCATTTTTACCCCTGTGCGATATCTCATTCCCCTTATAAAAACCGATCATTATAACCCGACAGTCTCGCTCTCGGTCATGGATTCTCCCATAAGGACCAGGACTACATCCGACTCAGAGGAGCTGAGCTATACCGGTGGTGTGAATCCCTTCATGATAGACTCCGATGAAGAACCTCCAAAGAAACGCTTCAAGACGAATATCATCGGTCTCAAGGAGCATATGGTCGTCTCAAGAAGACGACGAAAGAAATCTGTCGGCAAGGAGGAGCCATCTGGTCGTAAGGATGTTGATGATAGGCAAGGCAACTGCTCCCAGCGACACTCCACTGCAGACACTGACGCAACTGAATTCTTCACTGAAGAAGGTCAGCTCGGCGGTGATGCAGATCGAACTGGCGTGTACGGGACTCTCCGCTCAGATCGAGATCATACAAAAACTTGTAAAAGATCTAGAGAAGCAAGTAACCTCATAGGGTACCCCTTCTCTGTTGTAAAACTCATATGAAGAATAAATAAACAAAATTTTCCCTTAATAAACAATTCTCTCTTTATGATATAAATTTATGTAAAATGGAAAACAAAACATTTTAAAGCAAAAGAAAACCAATAAGAAGGATATAAAATTAAACGTAAAGATGTTAAAAATGGAACCATCAAAAGAAAGTAAAACCAACATAAAGAAATTTAAAACAAACAAAACTCGTTTAATAAAATCAAACATTAAGAAGTTAAAACAAAACATGATTCCATGTTCGGCGCTCTAGATTGATCGTAAACATCCTCGATCCCGAGAAACGTAATGTACACAACTAACGGTGACGTTGGTTTCCCTCGTAGAAAAGACATCCGTTAACTTGCAAGGCGATGATCACGGAAACGTCTTGTGTCCCTCGAAAGAAACGTTATCCACTTGTCCACAAATTCCGCATGAGCCAAAAACGTCTGTCAAATCTCGTATCCCTCCACGATGTCCGAACGGGTGTGAGCTTGTCACACATGGACTCTACTCGGGGTATGGTCCCATCGGTCTAGCCACAACAGTCACGAATGCATGCGACAAAAGATGCAGGAACAAGCCTTAAAGAGAATAAAATAAAGTAGCCCAGGAAATTGAAAATCGTGAGATGGAAAAGGGCTGATAAACTCTGGCATTTGTTGCCCGAAAAACAAACATATAAAGTGTCGAAGTAATAAATAAAGCAACGGCAAAATTTTCAAAAAGCAAATCTTGGAAATCGAAAACAGTAAACACGCTCCCCATAAGATTATAAAAGGCAGTGCGGTGAGAAGCAAATCATCAAAAGCATCTTTAAAGCAAACAAACGCCCAGGCAAAGAAACCTCAAAACTCAGGGAAACAAAACACCAACACGTCCCAAAACACAATGCCTGCTCCATCATCCGTCTTCTTCGTCGAAGGTGCCAACCTAGGCAGAAAAAACTGACTGGCCTACAGCATGATCAACGAGCGTCCAGAGGAACTCCCAAACGAGCTCGGCAGAATGCCCCGTCTGGTCTTCGTCGATGAACTCTACTCCTCCAGATTCTTTGTCACTCCCATGGAGGAGACTTTCTTCCTAGAGGACCATGGCACCCTGAGGACCTCCTTCTACAGCTCGGCCAACTCCGTCATGTTTTTCATCTCTGAAAGACTTTAGGAGTTCAACCTAGAGTCCACTTGTCAATCCCTAGAGCAAGGCGCCTACTACCAGCTCTCGATGACTGCCCAAAGCATGCCCAGAATGACTCGGTTACCTCCAACTTGGCCCAAGGCCCGACTGCTGGTGTGGAACTGCAGAGGAGTCGCTAGGCGTTCCCAGGAGTTCTCGCGTACCCTGAGGGACCTGAAGAAACAATACAAGCCAAACATGGTTCTTCTCATGGAGACCCAATGGCAATATGAAGACGATCACGGTCTCATCCCACTCCGGTTCCCTGCAGCAAACCGGTTCGAGCTTCCTGGCCAGAACAACGCTGGCGGCATGTGGTTCTCGTGGAGTGACCGGATCACAGTAAACATCAATAATGACCCCAACAGCTTCAGGGTCAACGTCGTTCCGAGGAGATGAATGTATTATTTTTTTTATATATAAAACATCAATGTAATGTTTATGTTTGTAATGGTAATATTACTATTATTAATAATATTTATGTTTCCGCTTAATTTTGGCATAAATTTCCACTTATATGAATGTTCCACTAAACTAGCGTTGACAACGTTCCATTCCTATTAAAATTCATCCTCGAAATTTTACATAATAATAATAATAATAATAATAATAATAATAATAATAATAATAATAATAATAATAATAATAATAATAATAATAATAATAATAATAATAATAATAATAATAAAAGAAAAGAAACAAAACAAAACAAAGTGAAACCTTACGAGACATCTCATTCCTTTGGAGCGTCGGTAGTTTCCTCCCGAGTGATTGAGTACACCCTAGGAGTTGCAGCAGATCGAGTAGCACCTCCGCGGCTCAGAGCTCCAGAACTCCCACGACTTCCTCCCTGGTGTCCACCACCCTTGTTCGGACCGGAAGGAACTGTACCATTGGCCACAGAGTTCTGTACGGTGTACTGGGACCCACTACCTCCACTATCACGAATCCTCTTGTAAACTCTGACCTGTGGTGTCCCTGCTTCCCGCAATACCAACATGTAATAGGAGGTCTTGTCCAAGGGCCCCGCCCCTGAGATCCAAACTGATAAGACCTTCCTCCCGAAGATTTGCCCGGTCCCCCTTGATAATTCAGTCCTCGGGACTTCTTCGAACCTTGGTAGGAAGAACCCTGTCGACTCATGTAACTTGCATCACCTGAACCAGAATGTTGCCTCTTCTGTCCAGACACTGTTGACTGTTTCTCTCGCTCGGCTGGCCGGGCCTCCTGCCCGATCAACTGAATCCTCTCAGCATCAAAAGCAGCCTCACAAACTGCCTCCCAAGTCCGGTGTTTCCCACCAGCCACTACTATCGCCAACTCGCGGCGCAGGGCATCTACAAACCGCCTACACTGTGTCACCTCATCGGGCACAAACTCCTTGGCGTAAGAGAGAAGAATACTGAACCGGATCCTGAATGCAGAAACCGACTCATCGGGCCCCTGTTTCACCTCAAGAAACTGCTTTTTCTGGTCCTCCAAGAAACCAACGGTAAGGAAATCCTTGTAGAATTTATCCTTGAAGTCCGCCCATGGCATCTCCACTGGTCTAGGTAGGTTCGCAACAAGTCCCTGCCACCAACTCAATGCGTAACCCGTGAACTTGTGTGCCGCAAATCGAGCCCAGTGCTCAGGTGTATACGTGAATTTCTCCAAAACATTCTCCACCTGGCGGAACCAATCATCAGCCACCCTTGCGGTGATTCCCTCTCCCGTGAACATCTCAATTGCTGTCTTATCCATGTGCTTATAACCACTCTCCATATCGCCTACCATAGGTGCTACAGCAGGTGCGACCGGAACGGCTTGGGCACCCTGTTGTTGCTGATGAAACTGTTGAAACTGCTGCCACTATAGGAAAGCCTGAAACTGTTGTTGTATCGCCACATCCATACCAGGAGGTACCAATGGCACTGCATTCTGTGCCCCTGCTGCACCAGCATTTCCCTGACCATCAGGGACTTGCATCACCGATACTGAGTCGGAAATATGGCTAGGGTGTTCATCCTGCCCATCAGTATTGTGCTGGTCTTGCGGTGGATCCATAATAATGCCTATATGAATGCAAAATATGTCAAATCACTTTTGAGTTTCAAAACAGGAAATCGGCTTTAACACATAAATCACTTGTAATTTAAAGTCACATTTCTTTTAAAGACAAGGATCTGAAGCCCGCTCCGCTACCAACTGTAAAGTCCCGGTTTGTCGACTGTCACTACCCTTTTTTTTTTTACACCCAAAACGACGTAGTTTTTATCTAAACTACGGTAAACCTTGCGTTTCATCCCGAAACGCGTTTTATGTCCGACAAAGCTCAAAAGCGACATATTACCACTTATAATTAATAAATCCTATGGAAAATAAATTAATTTTATTTTCATTACCGAAATCTGAAATTTTTATAAATCAAAAACGAAAAACCAGGGCGTTACAGTGACTCTGCCTGCCTGTAACCCATTCCTCACCCATCTGCAAAAAAAAAAAACCCGTTCCTTTTTGTCCCTGCACAACCCAGCCAACAAATACATGAAACACAAACAATACACAAACACCACACACCACCGTGAGACGCCACGCACGCACCACCATCACTTCCTCCTCACAGCTTGCGCGCTGCCATCCCCTCCCTTCTCCTCCGCCATCGGTTCCTGCTCCCTCGCCGACAGCAGCACCTCACACACCAACACCAACAGCCGACCGCCACCCTTCCTCCTTCTCCCTCTCGCACCTTCAACAAAACCCGCACATCCGCCGCCTCGCCGCCCTCATCTCCTCCCGCGCCGCGCTCCTCTCCACGACCAGCAGGTGACGCTCGCCGCCGCCTGCGACCCCAAGCGACCTCCGACGACGACGCCTCTGCTTGCGCCCTCTATCATGCCGCCGCGTTCTCCTCCTTCCTCGCGACGAAGCCGCCGAGTTCACCACCTCCCAGCCGCTGTCGACCACCGCTCTAGCAACCACGACGCCGTTCGTCCTCGCATCGTTGTCGTCTCCTTTGCCTCGCGCTCCTGCCGACGCCGCCGTTCGTCGCCGCCTGCAAGGACCTGAGGTGAGCCACCACGGGTTGAAGAAGACCTGTGTAATGGGTGAGTCGACCCGGTAGCTATGGAATTGACCCGGGTATTGTGTTGGGCTTTTGGGATCTGATGGGTTTCTTTGGTTTTGGGCTTGGGCTCTTAGTCAGTTGGGTCTGATCACGCGGGCCTGCGCCTGGGCCTCAGTTGGAGGTCTGGGCCTGGTACTGTGTAAGGCCTGGCTGGCACTATTCACGGGCCCAGTCCAGTAAAAAAAACAGAAATTCTGGAAAAAAAAATATATAAATGGAATTAATTGGAAGATTGGTTTATAACTATTGAAAACCACTAATACTTGGTGTATAGTTTTGGTAAATGTAGATTTTAAAAAAAGATATATACAACTATTTTCACTAGAAGACTATATTATGATAAATAACCTTATGGAAATAATTTCGGGAAAATACATATATATGATATAATTTCTAGGAAAATTATATTGTCAATATTTTGGAAAACAAAGAAAAATTATTCTAATAAAAAAATTAAAGGAGAGTTTTAATTAAAGTATGATGCATTCCAGACAGGCTGCGGCGTCATCCCTTGGACAGGGCTCGGATCCATAGTTTACATCATGTGTCGCATACAGTGTCTTTGTGAGTTATTAAGTCTTCCGCTGTGTATTATATTGTTATTGTTGGGCCATTAGGCCGATTATGATGTTATTGATGTTTTTATTTTGGGCTGTTGAGCCCGAGTTTCTGTTGTATACACTGTATGCTGGACTTGGTTTGGTTGGGTCGTCACAGTTCCGACACGTGTTTACTGTGTACGTTAAATACGGGTCGGGGCATTTCAATGCCCATCACAAGTAACCCAGATCATGGCCACCACAAAACAGTCTCTAACCATCCGGTCGTACCTCTACTTACCACGTGACAATTAAATCATCATCTCAAATCAATTTCTAATTTTTCGTTTTCTTTTTCCCAATTATCCATTTCATAATTTATTCCAATTATCCAGTCACAACACAGTCCACCGACAACAATCACAATATCCATAACAGCCAAACAATTAACCAACTTCCTATTAACTCAAGTTATTCCACAGACTAATCCGTCAACAGTTTCATAGCATCAATTACTCTCAAACCAACGTCAATCACAACACAGTATCCAATAAACCAATAATAGTCAACCCAGCAACTCAATCAAGCAGAACAATAACAAAGAATCACACACATAACCGACATCAACAAATCCGCATCATCAATTATCCAACAATAACATATATCATCACAATTTCCAATATTCATTTTCTCAAGTTATTCAACTTCCATTATCACAGGTTTAACCACAGACTAAGCCATCAACAATTTCACATCACCAATTATCCACAATTAACAGTTCAACATCAATTACAACACAATATTCACAGAACCAATAACACAGTCCAACAACAGCAACAACAATAACCATAGCAGTCAAATAACCAACAATGACCATCTCTACAGTCCAATCAAACAACAAAACACACAAAGTATTACAGGCACATATCAAGGGTTATCCATCCTCACCTTAGCCGATTACTCAACTCTGAAGACAATGATCGGTACCAAGGCCGGCTCCTCGGGATACTGCCCGATATCGAAACCTATACAACAAAACAATATACTCACATAAATACACATAATCGGTATACTATGATGCCAAAACTGCGAAATAACCCATCCCGGTTCATATCCTTTATTATCATCTTTTACCGAAAATATTATACCGTACGTATATCCGAATATAATTTCGGTACCATACTTTAATTAAAACTTTTTTAAAATATTTTCTTAGATTAATTATACTTTGTCTTCCAAAATAATAACAATATAATTTTCCCAGAAATTATATCATCTTTATGTATTTTCCCAGAATTATTTCCATAATATATATATATAACTTGCCAATAATAATTATCAAATATTATTATATTAGGAAACCATATTTCCAGAAAATATAATTATATAAACTTATTTTTCTGAAAATAAATACGAATTATAAATATACATTTATATATTTTCTAAAGAGAATTTACATTTCCAAACCATTATATATCAACATAATTATTTATTTTTAGAAATATTATTTATGTATACTATATATACATTTCCAAAGTATTCCCATAATTAATTATATACCTGTGAAAATAAATATATATATCTGTATTTTTATTATTTTTATCTTATTTAATATTTATTTTTTTTTAAACTGGGCTGGGCCAAACAGTGCTAACCCACATCCAAAACCCAGCCCCAACCAAGACTAGGCCCAGGTCAAAGCCCAACCAAGGCCTAGTCAACGGCCCTGGCCGACGCGACCCGAAACCCATACCCGGCTGCGAAACGGGTCACCCCAACCCGTTCGTCTACATCGCGGGTCTGCTCACCTCAGCTTGCAGACGACGGCGGCGCGAGCGGGGCGACGCAGCGAAGAGAGCGAGGCGCTGGCGGGGGAAAGTGGCGGCTGTGGGCACGGTTGCGGCGGTGGCGATGAGCAGCAGGGAGAAAAGTTGCCCGTCGGGTTCTCGGCTACCGGAGGCGAGTCGTGGGGCGGATTCGGGAAGCGAGGATGGCGTCTGGTCGGTGACGCTGTGAGGAAGACGATGGCAAGGGTGGTGATGCGTGCGGTGGCTCGGTGGTGGCAGGGGTGATGGTGGCCGGCGGCAGCTCTTCCCCTCCCCTTTTTTTTTTCTATTTTCTCTCTTCTCTTCTTTTTTCCGATTTCCATTTCTCTTTTTTTTTTCCTCTTTTTTTTTTTCTTATTTTCCTTCTCCTTCTCTCGTTTTTTTTCTTTTCCTGATTTTCCTCTTCTCTTTTTTTTCCTTCTTTCTTTTTTTTTTTTTCTCTCCCTCTCTTTCTTTTTTTTTTCCTTCCTTTCTCCTTTCCCTCTTCTCCCCTTTTTTTCCTTTCCAGGTTCACGGTTTATACAGGTGATCAGCCGCCTCAATAATGCAGGCGGGTCCGATCCGGACCAGAGAATAACTGATACCCCCTTAGTTATTTTCCGGTGTGATTTTCCGAAGATTCTGGGACCCGAAAAATACTAACTTTGGTCCTTAAAATCCACGGAAAAATCTCGAGCGCGGGAAAACCCTCGGTTACGAAAAACAGCGCTCGATTTACCTTGAATTAACTACCCAAGATTAATTCTTTCGGTAAATCACTGTATAACGACTTTAACAGTCCCGGTAAAAATCCAAATTTTTACCCGGGCTGTTACAGGCATGTTGATGCCGGTTTGATTGGGATGTTGATCCCTGAGATTGTTATTGGGATGTTGATTCCTGAGATTGTTATTGGGATGTTGATCCCTGAGAATGTTATTGGGATGTTGATTCCTGAGATTTGATATTGGGATGTTGATCCCGGGTTCTTTTTGATCTGGCACCATAAACAGGTTGATAGCCTGGTACGACCTTTGCTTATCCGTGACGGGGGCCAGAGAGATAAAAATTGGAATAATAATAAAGTCTTTGGTATGCTTGGGACGAGTCTTTGAGTTTGGTCTGTCTTGTATGGTATTGTCTTTGGTATGGTTGTGGCTATTGTCTGTATTTCTTCTTTGAAGTATTGTAGTTGCATATTGATTGTCTATCCTTCGTCGGTGAGCACTTCGGACTCACCCCTCACCTGCGGGCTTTCATCCCGTAGGATGAGTTATTTGTGATACAGGTTTGGTGCATTCTAGATAGGCTGCGGCGTTATCCCTTGGACAGGACTTGGATCCATAGTTTGCATCAGTGTCGCATACAGTGTCTTTGTGAGTTACTAAATCTTCCGCTGTGCTGTTTATTATTGTTGTTGGGCCATTGGGCCGGATATGATGTTGTTGATGTTTTTATTTTGGGCTGTTGAGCCCGAGTTTCTGTTGTATACACTGTATGCTGGGCTTTATTTGGTCAGGTTGTTACAGTTCCGGCACGTGTTTACTGTGTACGGTAAATACGGGTCGGGGCGTTTCAGAAACCCTCGGTAAAACTCGGTCCGATAGAATTCATCGAATTACGATGTTTAAATTTCTTTTTAAATTATAATTAGTAAATTATGCAACAAAATTACCATATCGGAATAATAATAATATCACTATTAATATTTATTAGAAAAATAATAAAAGTAATGGTAGCGATAATAATAATAACAACAGTAATAGTTTTGAGAGTAGTGAAAATAATAATAAAAATAATGAAAATTGACTCGAATTGGTAAAATATTTAATTAATCGCGATAAAATTTTATTAACCACCGTAAAAGTAAAAACAGCTTGGTAAAAATCACGAAAACTTTACCCGGATCGTTAAAAAAAATTGACAAGTATTTTTTTTTATTTATGTGAAAAGCTAGAACAGGTATTTTTAGCATCGTGTATTTGCTAATAGACTCATAGTAAAGGAGGAAGTCATGGGTCGATGATTGATTGATTGCCCCATTAAATCAAAAATCATGAAACAAAACTTTTATTTGGTGAAGTCATGAGCCTATGATCCATTTAATTAAGATTCATGAAACAAACTTTATCTTGCTCAAGTTTTAGACTTAGAGTCAAAATTTATTTTCCACATATTCTTTGTTTGAACATAAGTTTTAGACTTAGAGTCAAAATTTATTTTCCACATATTCTTTGTTTGAACATCATTTGAAGTCAAAATTTGTAAGAAGTTTGATGACTTCCTCGTTTAGTATCAGCATTAGAAGCGAAAATTCATGAAATAAATTTGATGACAAAATCTCATAAGAAACCACTCTATGACTAAGAGCATAAAATTTATGTTGGAGACCCCGCAGTACTTATTAATAATGACCTCTTCCTCTCTTATCAGTCAGTTATTCTCTTAATCTATTTTCTTATTTTTTAAACAGAATTTATTTTCTTAATTTAAAGCTTATAACTTTTCTATAGAAAAAAGCTTATAACTTATATCTTAGAAATTAATGATATATTTCATTCTAAATGATAACTAATTTGTAAATAAACATACAATACAACCTGCTAAAAAATATTAGGCCAGGTTTACTATGAATAGATTACATTAATCTCTGGGATAAAATCACAACTAGGTCTCCAGGAAAATGAGGAGCAGTTTCCCAAACTTTTTGCAACGTGGGGGGTAGTGGATCTCAATTCGACAAGGACCAGTCAACTATGCTAATTTAATGTGTCATATCAACTTCAGAGGCTCGTTTGCTTGTTTCTTCCTTTGTTACAGCCATTACAGTTGAAGTAGGATGATCATCAGTTCATGCAGAAACTTCTCTCCAGCGGTGGTCCTGTCCCAGAATGTTATTGAATTGCAAGACATGATGATCTTGCAAGAGATTTGCCCATTCAACCGGAAAATTAATTTTTTTTTCCCCAAAAAAAAACCTGACAATTAATAATTGGGATCTGAAAAGACATAATGCCACAGATACCCTTTGTTTTAAAATAACAATTCCCTAGCATCGTGAACAAGCATGTCCCTGTCCTTCCCCAAGCACCGCTACTACTACTAGCTAAATTATTAAGTATTATATAAACTACAAAGCTTTCCATAAAAGTGCTTCATGTGACTATATTACCTCAAAAGATTCCATGTTTTATTTTTTAACAAGGGTGAACATTTCCATCTCTGTATTGTTGTGCATATGTAGTAAAGTTGTTTAAATTCAGTCTGGCAATCAACCCGGTCGAGCCGCCGGGTCATACTTGTAGTTAAACTTTAGTTTTTTTTTTTTTTTATATAGACAACTTATAAAGAAAATATCAATACAGACGAGATTTCAGATCATGGTTAAGCGGCGGGTTGGAGCAATCGGGTCGATCCGAGTTTGAAAACACATACACATGATACATCTGCTTGCTTGCTTGCTTGTTGTGGGTCAATATCAGAATTCTACTCATATTATTAAATCTTGAAGCATTGTCACTGACACCACTTCAATCCCAATTCAGACAACTGAATGCCACCCAAAGATGGCTACACTACACCTTCTTCCACAGGGCCAAGGGACCCCATTTTTACATCTTCACTAACCACTCCACACATTCCTCAATCCTTCTCAAACCTTCACCGCCAATTCATTACGACCTCATCTCCTCCTCCCTGATATTTGATATTTCTTCCTACACCTTTTCCTAACTTGAACGGTATCTAAATCCTCCTAATTAAGCCCCACCAATCAAATCGGACCGATACAGACCTGTAATATAAGCAAGACAATGATGGCAGTTTAGGTATACCAAAAAAAACTTGGCGATAACGCGTCCGTCAAATAGTCAAAATCCCACATGCAAAAGCTTAAACACCGGCAATCCCCGGTCACTCCCCCCTCCACCGACAACCTCACTCCCGGTCACGCTTGTCCCTTTTAAATGCCAATCTTCCCTCCCTCACAAGTTGCCCGTACGGATATCCAGCCCCCCTACCCCTTGTGTTTTTCCCTTTTATTTTTTTTTGGTTTCCCTTCACATGACCACTAGGCTAGCAAAGAGGAAGAAGAAGCACAACATTAAAGCAAAAAAAAGCACAAATAAAAAGTCACTGTCTTCTCTAGAGAAAGAAAGCGAAGCCTCATTTTTGTTGCACGAGTACCTATATAAACAGTACACACACGAAAGTGATAATCCCGAAAGATTGATTATTCGGGAAGCTGTAGTACTACTGTCATTTACTTTCCTGATTTGCAACTTTCGTTCTTTTTTTTTTTTTTCATTTATTAACTGCATTGGAAGCAGAGAGGACAAAACAACTGAAAAGCTGCTGCTGCTGCTACGGTAAGTTCTACTACTATTGTAGTCGTACTAGTACTTACCAGTTTTGCGTTTTATTGTTTTTTACTGTGTGTCCCCTTTCGTCTTTCTCTTGTCGTTTTGCTCTCTTTTGTAACGTAAAAGAAAGCTTCATTTCCTTTCTTTCTTATTGGATGATCCTTTTATCTGGTTTGAGTTTTCGCTTTCAGTGGCTTCTTGTACTTAAATGGAATATGGATCAACCGCCTAGTGTACGCTTATCTCAGGTTTTGCGGTGTTGTTCTTTCTAGCCTTCCCGTTGTCGCTTTTTTGTGATCTTCTGCTTGGTTTGACTTGAGAAATCGGTTCTTTCTTTCCTACTACATTTCAGTTTCGCTCTGGTGTTGCTTAGTGGTTGCGAATTTGCTTAGAGCAGATCTGTTTTCCTGTTTTTGTTAGTGGAAATGATGCCCATACTTCTTCACATGCACGAACTCTGCCTGCCGCCATTGGATTGTGTTTGTTCTGTTTTTTTTTTTTTTTCACTAACGCCTCTGTTGTTCTTTTTGCTTAGGTGAGAGGAGAGGAGAGGAGAGTTAATTGAGCAAGTCAAGCTCATTACAGGTAAAGAAAATGCACTTTTTTTTTTTTTTTTTGGTTTTGCTTCAGTTTCTGTTTGGAATATTTACCGAGTAACACAATTGATTTGTTCAGGTGATTGTTAGTGAAAATATGAAAGAGAGAAGAACACCAACCAACAACAACAACCAGTCAAGGCGTTCTACAACAAAGACAGAGGGAAGGAGAGATCAAAAGCCGAAGCAAGCGTTGAATGGGAAGAAGGGGAGTGGAGAATCAAATTCCAAAACCTCCTCACGGCAGAGAACCGACGCCGGCGGTGCTGTAGTAAGTGATCCCAACACGGGCTCATCACCTGAGCCCTCTGAAGTTTATGAAAGCATGGTTATACATTATGTGGATGATGTCAACAGGTCTAACAAACCCAGTGCCATGGGCGATCCCAATTTGGATGATCATCATCATTCTAGTGATTTAGAATCCAAGGAGGAGTCCGATACCGAGACCGCGAAAGATACGGCGTCGTCTCAAGGAGATTCAGCTACTACTGCTGATGATGAGAAAGGGGAGATTACTGCTGTGGCAAGAATGCCTAAAGCGGGGAGATCTAAGCATGAAACTGGGAAATCTCAATCCATTAGGGCCGGAAGGATCAGCAGTACTAAGAAGGCCGGAGAGGTGAAGAAGGAGCCATCTAGAGTTACTAAGCAAGCTTCTTTGGATGTTAATGCTAAAAGTTTGAAAGTTGCTCCAGGGCCTTCATCAGATTCTTCAGAGGGAGTTGATGGCAAAGAAATAGATGGTGTGGATGAGGTATCCACGAGTAATCACAGTGTGGCTAGTGATGATGAGACAGTAGATGCGAATGATGCAAATGAGGGTGAGGCAGAATTGAACCAGAGGATGGTGGAGATGGAAATGAGGATCGGGAAGCTTGAGGAGGAGCTCAGGGAAGTTGCTGCTCTTGAAATTTCGCTGTATTCTGTTGTCCCAGAGCATGGTAGCTCATCGCACAAAGTGCACACTCCTGCGCGTCGCCTTTCTAGGCTCTATATCCATGCTTGCAAGCATTGGTCTTCGGAAAACCGAGCTACAGTCGCCAGAAACACTGTATCAGGACTAGTACTGGTATCCAAATCATGTGGGAATGATGTCCCGAGGTCAGTTCATTAATACAGGGTTTGTCAGCAGGCGTCTTAGAGTGTTTCTGTTGATCATTGTTGACTGATAAATAACTTTTCCTTAGGTTAACATTCTGGCTATCCAACACTATTGTGCTGAGAGAGATCATTTCTCAGGCATTTGGATGTTCACTTCCCTCTGCTTCGCTTTCAAGGTTTGCTGAATCCAATGGGAGTGCCAAGGGAAATGAATTAAAGCCTTCTGCGACACTCAAATGGAAGGGTGGTTCTGGTGGCAAACAAAATAATAGTTTGGCGCAGTTTGGTGATGACTGGCAGGAGACGGGTACCTTCATGTCTGCATTAGCAGAAGTTGAATCATGGATATTTTCCCGAATTGTTGAATCAGTATGGTGGCAGGTATGCAGCTGCAGGCTGGTATCCCACATAACGAATTCATGTTGATTTTTCGCTGCTAATCGTGTGTATGCATTATGAACTGTGGTAAAGATTACAACGAATTCATGTTGATGCTTCTGCGTGAAGTGAAATAATCATCAAGTTGAAGTAACTTTTCTGTTTTTGGTTTTATTGTTTTAGTATTTGTCGATTTACCTCTTTAACTTTTTTCAATTTGTTCTATATGTGCTAGGCTATGACTCCCCGTATGCAATCTCCACAGAGGGGTATGTCCTCCGCAAAAGCCAATGGGAAGTTGTTGGGACCAGCCTTGGGTGACCAGCAGCAGGGAAGCTTTTCTATCAACCTCTGGAAGCATGCTTTCCAAGATGCTTCTCAACGACTTTGTCCTGTTAGAGCAGGAGGACATGAATGTGGTTGCTTGCCTGTCATAGGAAGACTGGTATATTTTTTGCAGTTTTTCTTCCTTAGGTTTGCCATTGTGACTAAAGGCCTCTGAATTATCGTGTCTGCTATAAATACTTTAGCTGATGCTGATTTGGTCCTGCTTCTTCTACCTTCTGTTTTTGCTTAGTTTTGAATAATTTCTTGGTCAGGTTATGGAACAATGCATTGCCAGACTAGATGTAGCCATGTTCAATGCTATTCTTCGTGAATCAGCTCATGAAATTCCGACTGATCCTGTGTCCGATCCTATAGTGGATGCCAAGGTTCTGCCTATTCCAGCTGGCGACTTGAGCTTTGGCTCTGGTGCACAACTCAAAAATTCAGTGCGTACTATCATTGTCTTAACAGCATATTCTGCGGTTGTCTTGAATAAAGAAGTGTGTATAATCAATAACTGTTAAAATAAAGTACTTTAAAAATGACGAGGCTACTTTATGCAGGTTGGTAACTGGTCTAGATGGCTTACTGAAATGTTTGGCATGGATGCTAATGATCCGCTCAAGGAGGGCCAAAATAGTGGTGAGGATGATGAACAGCGGGTTGTTGAACCTGCTACTAAATCCTTCTTTCTTCTTAGTGACTTGAGCGATCTTCTAATGCTTCCTAAAGACATGCTTATGGACCGATCCATCAGAAAGGAGGTTGGTTTTCTAACCTTATCTGCCATTTGCATTAAGACAATTGGTGTATTAATTGGTTAGTTGGGTTTGCCTCTTTAACTCGGTTAACCTCTGCTGTAATGTTTCAAAAGGTATGCCCGTCAATTGGTCTTCCTTTGGTTAAAAGGATACTCTGCAACTTCACACCGGATGAGTTCTGTCCAGATGCTGTCCCTGGAGCTGTATTAGAGGCGCTAAATGCTGAGGTAAGTTTAATTTCCTTTCCAGTTTCATTTGACCTTAAAATTTGCTGCCAATAAATGTAGAAGAGTTCGACCAACAAAAAAAATGAAGAAGAAGATGTAACTCAACCTACTTGTGTATGTTCCTTTGGTTTGATAGACTATCGTGGAGAGGAGATTGTCAGGAAATCCTGTGCGAAGCTTCCCATATGCTGCTGCCCCTGTGGTGTATAGACCACCTTCCTCTGCTAATGTAGCCGAAAAAGTTGCAGAGGCAGGATCAAAATCGCAGTTATCGAGGAATGTGTCTGCCATACAAAGGAAAGGATACACAAGTGATGAGGAACTGGAGGAACTGGATTCTCCTCTGTTATCCATAATTGAAACAGTGTCATCGTCACAGGATATGGCCTCTGGAAATGGGAATGGAAAACACAAGGATCACGCAGGCCATACAGTCACAAATGTTCGATATGAACTCCTTCGTGAGGTGTGGTCTGCATGAAGATTGGTGGTGGTTTCATCTTTCCATTTTGTAGTTTTTGGTTCTCTGTGACAGTACATAGAAAATAGAAAAGGTGGATAAAAATAAGTGGATAGCTACGTGAAGATGATTGGCTGAAGCCATCAGCTTTTCTGTAAATTTGGACGGACCTTTCTTATTTTTGGTTAATAATAAGAATATATGTTGTTTCATTTTTTGCTGATTTGCCTAATCTAGTCCACAAGGCATCAGGTTTCAAGCAATTCGATGAGTCCCAGATGGAAGTTGAAAGCTTAGTCGACTCGGGCACCCCTAGTCACTCTTTTCGAGTTGGGCAAAAGAATTTCTTATAAAAATGGATGCATTTGGGTGGATAAAGATTGGATAACAGATGATTGAAACTGTTTATTATCCATTTATTTATGACCCAACAATCCGTTTACACACATAATCATGTCTGTTTGGACCCATTTAATTCAAGGAAATATAAGATGTATAACCTTACTTTCGATACTTTCTGGAGCAATAGCATGTACGAGATGTCTGGTCTAGTCAAAACTGTAATACTTCCTCTGTTTGCATTAACCAAAACATCAAAAACCTCAAAGACCAATTTGGACAGATCAGATACTGTCATAAAACATTTTCCAACTCAACTGTCAAGTGAAGCACTATGCATTTACATGGGGGAAACACTTCCAAGGCAACCTTTTTGTCAACTTCTCACACTGGGGCTGAGTTCTTCTCCGAGTTAGAGAATTCTGAATCCGGAATAAAAGGTCTTTCTGATCCCAGGGACTGGAGTGCTCTTGTGACCTCGAACATGGATGGCCTCTTCTCAGGCATCAGAGAAGTGCAACGAGTGGCTATTTCCAGAGCAGCCAGCATCTCGTGTTGTGAAGATCTTGATATCTTGGGATCAAGAACATCCAATGATCCGTTGGCTATGTTAATTTTCCTTCTAACCCACTTTACAATATCAAGAGAATCGCCAAATGATTCTGGTTGATCAGCTTGTCGACCAGTTATCAGCTCTAGCAGGACAACACCAAAGCTATACACATCCATTTGCTCCGTAGCTTTCTTACTTTGTCCACATTCTGCAATAGAGCAAACACCCTAGTGAGGATTTAGGGCAATAAAAAATCTACAGAAACAAATAAATTTAGCAGATGCTGCTGCGAGTGTATGCCTCAAAACTAAACAAAGCCAAAATAATTGTTTCCACAGTTTATATCAAATCTAAATCTGGGAGACTCTGCATTACAGTAGCACTAGTCTTCAGGTAATTTAATCTCAGCAGCAACACATTGGGAAAGGCTTGCATAGAGCTGCCTATATATATATGATCAATTAGAGAAAAGTCAAATGCTATTCATGGTGATGCAAAAGAATTTAATGAAGCTCTTGAGATACCACGTCCAAGTATTTCCACAAATGGTTAAGACTTATGATTCAAAGACAGATGCACGGAGAATCTAAAATCTGTAATGTGAAACTATATAATCTAAACAAAGAAAATGAAAGCATACCAGGAGCATTATAGCAGGAGTATGCAAATTCTGATGCAATGGTGGACTGGAATGCAGCATCACCCACAATTCTGTCGATAGCAAAATCTGTGAGCTTTGGTTCAAAGCCGACATCCAGAAGAATATTTTTGGATTTCACATTTCTGTGAAGTAAATGGGGAACATAATGCTTGTGAAGGTAAGCCAATCCTTGAGCAACCCCAAGAGCAATCCTCAACCTATCACTCCATTGCAACTGGAAATCAGGTCTACTAATCAAATCTCCCAAGCTCCCGTTTTGCAAGTATTCATAGATTAAAATTATTGATTCATCTGAATGGCAGAAACCAAGAATCTTGGCAATGTTCTTATGCCTGATCTTGGCTAATGTCTTAACCTCAGCCTTTAAGGCTTTGGAAGTTTGGCTTCCAATGTTGACTAGCTTCTTCACAGCAACTTGTTCGCCACTGGGTAATCTTATAATGTATGAACTGCCAAAAACGCCATTGCCTCCAACAGCGCTTTTCTCATTCATTCCCATAACCAAATCATGCTCTGTGATTCTGAGAGGATAGAAGAACACAGAACGCCATCCACCCAGTTGAGATTTCTGCTTGGACGATCGGTGAAACACAAAGAACCCAGCAGCAAGAAGCAGAACACCAATGCCAAATGCTATTGAGATCAGGGCCCACGTGGATTCACTAAGACCAACATGATTGTGCTGTTTTGGAGGTTCATCAGAACAAGAATTAGGCAGTCCTGGGCCACAAAGTCCAGGGTTTCCTTCCAAGAATGAAGCAGGGAGACCTGAGATCAAAGCAGCAGGCACTCTACCAGATAGTTGGTTGAAGGATACATTGAAGAGAGCAAGCTTCAAATTTTGTAGCCCCGGTGGGATTGAACCAGTGAGATTGTTCGCAGACAGGTCAAGATAAGTGAGGACTGGTAAATCAGACAAGGATGGTGGGATTTCTCCATTGAAACTATTTTCTGCCAAAGATAATGAAACCAGTTTCCTGCATTTCTTTAGCTCCGGAATTTGACCAGAAAGGGAATTGTGGGAAAGGTTTATGATACTCATAACGGGAGAGTCACAAAAATTTGGAGGCAATTCACCGAAAAAATCATTAAGAGATGCAGAGAATCTGTACAAGCTCTTAACCGAGCCAAGACCATTAGGAATTGTACCGCTGAAGCTGTTGTTGTCTATCTGAACTTGCTCCAACTGAGCTGCCATTGATATACCGGGCGGTACTTGACCAGAAAATCTATTGTTTTCAGCCCTGATGAGCTTAATATTGCTAAATGACCATAACCCATCTGGGAAATCGTCAGAGAACCCATTGTTTTGCACTTGAAATCTCTCAAGTTTCAAGCATTCGTTAATCGAGCTGGGAATTGTACCAGTGAAGAAATTGGTGTGGAGACTGAGGTCTTTCAGGCCTTTAGCACCGCATATGCCACTTGGAAATGACCCAAGAAGCTTGTTTTGTGAAACATCAAAAGACACTAGATTTTTCAGAGATGACCCTAGTGTTTGAGGAATAGGACCACTTAGATTGTTCAGTGACAAGTCCAAAATGGTCAAACTCTGCAAACCCACCAAAGAATCTGGCACTTCGCCATAAAAACTAGAGCCCCGCAACAGAAGCTGCTCGAGCTTGGCAAGGTTCCCAATGTCACTGGGAATCTCACTCACCAAATAAGCATTTTCAGACAAATCAAGAAGGACAAGCTCAGTGAGATTCTTAAAGACTGTAGGAACAGTACCTGAAAGCAAGTTGCTCCCCAAGTTGAGTACCTGTAGCTCCACCAAGGAGCCAATGCTTTCTGGGATCCTTCCCTCGATATGGTTCCTGCTAAAATCAAGAACTCTCAGGGACCCGAACTGAAAAATCTGATCCGGGATTGGACCCCAAATGAGATTGTTACTGAGGTTCAATGTTTGCAAAGAACTACAGTGGGAGAGATGGAGAGGGATAGGCTGGTTGAAGAGATTATCGGCTAGATTGAGATGAGCCAAGTTGGAGAGATCACACACTGAAGAAGAGATTTCACCGGAAAGATTTAAGCTTTGAAGGTTTATTGAAGTTACAGTGAGTGAAGGAGAGGTATTACTGCAAGTGATTCCTGTCCAGTTACAATAATGGTGAACGGAGTTATTAGACCAGGTAGAGAGTGAACCTTTTTGGTCTTCGATGGAGTTCTTAAATGACAAGAGTGTTTCTGCTTCAGGTGAAGCTGATGAGCAGCTGATGAAGAAGGAGAAGAAAGCAAAGGAAAGCGAGAGAAGGAGAGTGTAAGTAGTAATGCAGGGGGTTGGAGCAGCCATGAAGGAGGAGAGTAGTGAAGAGGGAGAAGTGGTCATTCCAATCCCATATGGGTTTCTATCTGATGATGTCTATTTATTTTATCAGTTACTAGATTATTATTCAGACCTGTGATAGATTATTGTCCCTCATGGGGGACAGAGGTTAACACGTCCTCATCCTTCATGGGTCTAACTAAAGGTCTCCATCTTAGTTTTTGTTCTTTTCTTCTCTTTTGGTCTTCTTTTTAATTCTTTCAAGACTAAAGTAAAGTTGTCAGTACTCAAGTAAGGCTGTAGGGTTTAGCTCCATGAAATTTTCCCCACTCCCCCTTCTTTTTCTCTCTTTGTAGAAGATGTGATTTTCTATTAAAATGAAGGAAAAAGGCCATAACCTTTTTACTATGCGAGTGAAAACATAGAAATGGCAGTATCTTGAGACCTTCACCAATGCTTCACCTTCAACATCCTAGCTGCCAGCCAATCTGTGACCTTTCTCCAAAGTAAAAGAGAGTAAGCAATCAACTTTAGTAGTATATGAGAATCTGGTGTGGGGCTCTCTCAAAATTTTACCTGTCTATGGCATGCCATTAGTTAGAACTAAGAACTCATCTTTCACTTATGTGGGATTGAACAAGAAGAATTATTCCTCTTTACTAGGCACAAACACAGTTCTGAGTCCCCGAGGAGCATGAAAATTTGTACAAAGTTATGAGGACCCGGGGTGAATATTACTAAGATGCCAACTAAATTTGGAAATTGTGCTAAATTGCAGTGCAGTAACATGTGGAATTTCTGCTATTTACTGGTGTAAGTAGCTGGATAACTAATGATGCCAACCAAAGAGTAACCTTAATTATGAGGTTCAAACTTTGTTAAAAGCGCATCGATCTTGAAAACTGGTACCCATTTTAACTTCCATCATCATTCACAATTTCACATAAAAAAAAAAAAATGTATGTATGCTATATATTGCCCCAGGCTGATAAGACAGGACCAGCAAAAAGAACGAAAATACTTTATTAAAATATTAGTTGTAAAATTATGCAAAAATGACCAACAATTTCTTAAAAACAAAAGGTATATAGACATCTAGTTAAGAAAAAGGTGTACGTATTTTTCTTAAAAAAATTATATACCTTCTCGATATGCTAAGCGTTGCACTACCACCAATGAGATGGGAATATATTTAGTACACAGTACGTATAGAGTTTTACGCTTCTTTTTTGGCTACATAGATAGTTTTATATTAGATCTAGATTCCAAACCCACCTACCTTGTGTCCCGGTATTACTTAGAACCCAGAAATTGGAAAATTTAAGCAAAGAAAACGCCAATGCACACCACTGGTGGTCTTTTTAGTCCCTACATAGTTGAAGGGAGCAGTGAAAGGAAAGGATGATAAGGAAGAAAAAGAAAATGTCACTGTCCATCCAGTTGACTTTTCAAACAAAGTGTTTTTTTTTGGGTTTCTCAACTTTCACAACTGAAAAGACAACCATTATGGAGCATCCTCCCGCAAAGGTTAGTGAAAAAAGTTTCTAAACTTTTCACCGTCTGGTGTGCCCTAAAAGCATCCCAAGAAACTTCTTTACCAGACACAGGGCCACGGGAAATGCAGTCAAAAAAAAAACAGTCTTTAAAATGTTTCACTTTCTTGTGTTTCTTTGTGTCTGTTTGTAAGGTAGTTAAAAAGAATGGTAACCAACTTGATTTACCTTAAGCACATCTCAAGTTGAGTTCATTTGTATGTAATAAGTAAATCTTTGTCAAAAAGATGCACTCATTATAGTGAAGAGTTCAATTTAGGTCCAATTCAAATTAGTCAAGGCAAAAATTTCAGATCAGCAACAAAAAACAGAAGAGTTTATTGCCAGTGCGAACTAGTAATAGTATCGGGTTACCCTTCTGAAAAGGGAAGACGCATGTACTATATCTGCTAGTTCATAAAATTATAATCACAGTTGAATAAAATGAAAATCATATCTGGTAGTTCATAAAAATATCATTACAGTTGAATAAAATGAAAATCATAATTAAGATGACCGACCTAAATAGTAAAAATCTTTACTTTTTGTTTCTCTGTTTACAAGGCATACAATTGAAGATTAATAATAAAGTCAAGAAGAATGATTTGAATAATTAAAAGGTGGTTTGGTTTGGTTTGGTTGCTTATTTGCCAGTCAAGAGCCCCTCTTCGGCACACCTGTCCCGACGTTAATTTTCAGTAGCATTTCCAATAGTGGCACCACATTCATAGATTTTGTCTTAAAAGAAATTCTTAACATATCATGGCATTCCTCATAAAACCTTGTAGAATGCCCTGGCTGAGCACATCGTCTGGTTTTCGGGGATGCCACTTATTTGCTATTCTGCGTTATTTTGTGGTAATGGTGTGTGTTTCATAAAAAAACATTGTCTCGCTGTAACGAAATAAAAATGTATAGACGATGATGTATATCTAAAATTAAAGAATTATAAAAATAAAGTTACAAACCAAAGGGCAAAGCCGCTCCAGGCACTATAAGAATCCTGTATTTGCTTAGCGACATAATTAACGTAGACGTAGTACAGTACAATTCCCTCCCGTCAGGAAAGAATAAATCACAGAAATACATGTTGAAGTGGCCAACTTTTGTATGCTTTACCAAGGGAAGAGATTGAAGCATCCGAGGCCATAACACGCTACAAAATTCCATTGTGTTCTTATATTCTTGATTATTTGTTCTTGGCTTGTTTTGTTATATGTGTGTGTGTAAACAAAGACGTTCTTGTGGTGCCACCAATTTATTCTTTTTAGAGATGGACAAATGAGGCATGATGTAAGTGGCCGCAGGGTGAATAGAGTTTGCTACTATCAGCAATTTTCACTTATTGCAATGAAGAAAGCTACAATAGCAATAATAATATAATATATACACAACACAGCAGAGCAGGTGGTTGATGGGTGGGGACGTTCCTTGTTTTTGCTTGCCATGTTCTGGCATGCAATATTCTTCTTCCTCATTATTAGTTCTTATTTTACATTTTATGGTTTTTTATGTCTCTTTCTTGAGGCCGATCGATCAATATACAGACTTCACTCTTAGTTTAGAGTATCATTTAGGTCAATATACAAAAATCTTGAGCCATCTCCAAAAGAAAGGGTATTCTCTCTTAAGCTTTTGGAAATTGCCCTACATACTTGTATCACAGTTGCAACAAGAATTAGGGGAAAACAGCACTAGGAAAAGAGAGAGGGGGACAAGGCGGGCAGCTGTATATTGAGCTACCGTATATACCATAGCATAATTTAATTGTCATCCTGCTGCTGTATATTATTCTGGTGTGAGAGCTTAACTAGCTCAGAACTTTTGGATAACCGAAAGGAATTGGTTTAATGTTCAAACCAAAACAAAAAGGAACTGATTTAGGGCCCATGATAGAATTAATTTCGTAGTATAGTGGTGATGGTTTATCTAGTTCTGCCTTTTCCAATTGCACAAATTTCCTTGTCCATTACAACTATTTCTTCCTTGCTTATCAGAAAACTTCCCATATTGCAATATGTACTCTTATCTTATTTCTCAAGTATCGGGGCGCATGAGGCATTTCATTCTCTGAAGACTTGCAAAAAATGAACCAAAACAGGAGTTGTTTTGAAGTTGGATGTTGCTAATGCGTCTTTTTATATCAAAAAAAAAAAAAGTTGGATGTTGCTAAGACATATGATAAGCTTGAGTGGAAGTATTTGGAGGCTGTTCTCAAGGCTATGGGTTTTGCCGAGAAATGGGTTTTGATGATGTTACAATGTGTTTGAACTGTTTCTTACCAGGTTCTTATTAATGGGCCCTTTTGAATCATTCATTCCATTAAGAGGACTTAGACAAAGGGATTCACTATCCTCTTATCTTTTAATCCTAGCTTCTGATTCACTGTCACGACTACTGGACCAAACGGAACTATCTGGTTCCATTCTGGGCTTCAAGCTCAACCGATTTTGTCCAGCACTGACATGTGTATTATATACCGACGATACCCTACTATTTGGAGCAGCCACTCTGAAGGAAGTTCAGAATATTTGGAAGGTAGTATCCTTTTTTTAGCCAGGCCTCGGGCCAAGCCATTAATGTGGCTAAGTCTTCAGTCCAGTTCAGTCGGAATACCTCAGATGCACAAAGAGAAGTAATCTATAGCTTCCTAAACATGAATGAAGCTAAGCATGGAGATATGTACCTTGGTTTGCCTACCTCTTGGGGGGAGGGGGGGTTTAAAAACACAGGCTTTGGGCTTTATAAGAGACAGATTGCAGCAAAAGGTTGAGTCATGGAGGCATAAACTGCTTACACAGGCTGGATGAGCAGTGATGATTAAGGCAGTACTCAATGCAATCCCCTCTCGGGTTAAAAACACAGGCTTTGGGCTTCATAAGAGACAGATTGCAGCAAAAGGTTGAGTCATGAAGGCATAAACTGCTTACACAGGCTGGACGGGCAGTGATGATTAAGGCAATACTCAATGCAATCCCCTCCTATACGATGGCGATATTCAAATTTCCCAAAACCTTCTGCCGGAATCTGCAAGGCATGGTTTCTTAACTTTTCTTGGTCACAGGACCTTGAAAGGAGGAAAATCCATAGGTTGAGCTGGGACAATGTGTAAGAGAAAAGAAGATGGCGCCGTGGATTTAATTTAAACATTTAGAGGCTTTCAACTCTGCACTTCTTGCTAACCAACGTTGGAGGCTGATTAACAATCTTAATGCTCTATGAGTTCGTCTCTTGAAAGGAAAATACTACCCTAGAGATAACTTTTTTCATGCACAGCTGGGATGCCAAGCATCCTGGGGATGGTCAAGTTTCCTACAAGGCAGGGAGGTCCTGCATCTTGGTCTGCGTAATTCGATTGGCAATGGCAAGATTACAATGATATGGGGTGATAGGTGGACCCCCTAGGAGCCATTCACTATTCAGTCTCCACAGCCAACCATATACCCAGTCAGGAGTGTAGCCTCGCTGTTAAATCCCAATGGGACTTGGAACTCGTCTAAAGTCTGCGAGTTGTTATGCGATGAGGAGGCTAAGAAGGTGCTGCAGATTCCAGTAGCTGCGGATGTTTAGCATTCCCTTATTTGGCATTTTAATTCTGATGGAATTTATACCACAAAGTCAGGTTATTGGGCATAGATGAGGATCTTACATCGTACCCCTCCTCCAAACTCTTCCTCTTTGATAATTGCCCCGTGTGTTTAAAAAAGCATTTGGAAGGCGAAGGCGCTACCAAAGTTGCAGCTCTTTCTTTGGAAACTTTGCCACAACGCCCTACCAATAGTAGCTGCACTATTTAAGAGGAATTGCTTCAAAAACCCCACCTGTCAAATTTTTGATGAGGAGGCTGAAACGGTAGATCACTTGTTGTTCTTTTGCTCACAAGCACATGCAACATGGTTTGCCTCTCCCCTGTCTATCAAAATATCCTGAACGGTTACTCCTCTTTTCATATATGGTGGATTACTTGGTTAAACCTACTGAGTGGCCCAACTAGAGAGGACCTGCTATGCTTGCTGGTACACATTTCTTGGTCGATTTGACTCGCGAGAAATGCATGTATTTTCAACGGGGTTCACCCTGATCCCATGCATTCTATTGATATGGCAATTCGTATGGAAAATGAACATCGCCCTACTACGGATGCTCTACCTTTTGCCCACCTTGTCAACATTCCTTACCCCAAACGTCTGCTACTATTTGCTCTACTTGGGAGAAACCTTTGAGCAATGTCATCAAATTGATCTGTGATGCCTTCTTTCTAAAAGATGATGGCATGGCTAGTGTTGGGGTGGTCTGCCGAGACTCTAATGGAATTGTTGTGGATGGAATTTTCTCCTTGTTCAGTTGCTCTTCGTCGTTGATTGCTGAAGCCACGGCACTCTGTAAATCCGTCCTCCTTACTTTGTCAAGAGGCTTCTGCAAAGCCGTTATTGAGACAAATTCCAGTTTAGTCGTTGACTCCATCTTTGCTAAGATTCATACACCTTGGGAGATTCGATCCTTGATCAATACCACTAAGATCAAACTAACGAAACACCCCATTATCAGTATTCGAAAAAAGTCAAGAGGCTTCTGCAAAGTCGTTATTGAGATAGATTTCAGCTTAGTCATCGACTCCATCTTTGCTAAGATTCATACACCTTGGGAGATAGATCCTTGATCATGTAAGTAACCGGGTATGCAAACAAAGAGACAATATGCGCAGCGGAAAACCCAGAACTAATGGAGGATCCATGTGAAACGGGGTAAACCGAATAACAAAAATTTCATACCTGGTTTGGTTGAGATCTTTCACTCAACGGATGATCCGAATCAGCAAGAACCAGACAGAAATCCGACTCCTCTATGGTATCCACATGAATCGTCGATGACTGCTAGCAACCATCACACGATCACTAACCCGAGCACTCTCGAGCCGCAGTGCTAGTTGCAGAATTCCGAGAGAGGGAGCCTAGAGTATTTGATGTGTTTTTTCTCAAGTATGAAGTGAGTGTGTTAAGTCTATACTCAACTCTCTTTCATGTATATCACGTATACATATCAATTTTAGTTAATGTAGAAATGGCCAACCTAATCATACATACATCTTATCATGCATGATTGTGTTTTCCATTATCTATACTTTAGTCACAATCATCAACATGATCATGTCTCCACTAACTCAATTATATATATATCAACATATATATATAAAACAACACATCCTTTCATGCCTTTTGGACAATAATTCAGGTTTAATAATTCCGGTAACTATTGAACCGATCAACCCAAATGACCCGGTCCAACCATGGTCCAACCACTAGCTCAATAACCTGGTCGAACCATGGTCCAACCACTGGCTCGAATCAACAGTTCTAAGTGTGTGACCCTGTAGGCACTAATCATGTTGGAAATAATTATAAACTCTCATTTATAATTATAAACAATGAGTGGTGTTTAGCAACACATCATTGCCACCCAAGTGACCAGATCAGTACTGATTCATTATGCCTCGGAAAAATGTCATTATCCTTTCGTCCCATTATATCAAGATCAAACACGAGACATGGAATATGTCATTCTCGTATATGTTTAATCTAAGGTTTCTTGATCCCCGAGTTAACTGTGTAAAACGGATACAAATGATATCTCCATATCACTTAATCCGAGCATGGCCATGCATTTACAGTTCAACTCTATCAAGGGGCCCAACAGATAAGATACGCCTTATATGGGTTGGACGAATCCCATCTTGATCATACAAAACCCACTACACATTACATCGTATACCCAATAATTACTCTAAGGTTTACTCAGTTACGGGTAACTAAGAGTAATATCAAAGTATACGACTCACATGTTGGGAACCTTGATGATCTCAGGTCTAAGGACAATACATATAAGAACAACTAATGACAACATATATAACAGTCCATGTGGTGTTCTTATGTCGGGTCAGTCCAGTCCTCAAGTTCTCTAACTTGTACCCCGTATGTAGAATTCATATCTCATATAATTCTCAACATACGCTAGTCTTAATTTATTATTACAACCCATCCATAATAATAATCGACTAGGAAAATTTCAAGAATATAAAATATTCTTAGGTTATAAATATGTGCAAGCATTTATCACTGATAAACATATTTATTAGAATAAAACCTTAATAAATATACATGACTATAAAATCATCCAATGATTGGTTTTTGGGCGTTACACTAACATTCTCCCACTTGCACTAAAGTCAATCATCCATGTATCTAATACCAAGGAATGTAGCATGACCATCATGCTTCTGCTGTGTGAGTGGCTTAGTTAATGGATCTGCTACATTGTTCTCAGAAGGAACTTTGCACAGCCTCACATCGCCTCTGCCAATGATCTCTCTAATAAGATGGTAGCATCGGAGTATATGTTTGGATCTTTGGTGGTATCTAGGTTCTTGAGCCTGTGCGATTGTTCCATTGTTGTCACAATAGAGCTCAATCGGACTGTCAATGCTCGGAACCACCCCAAGTTCAGTTACGAACTTCTTAATCCAAACAGCCTCTTTCGCTGCATCAGAGGCAGCTATATATTCAGCCTCAGTAGTAGAATCGGCAACTGTTTCTTGCGTTGAACTCTTCCAGCAAACAGCACCACCTCCAAGACAAAACACATAACCTGACTACGATCTAAAATCATCCTTGTCAGTTTGGAAGCTAGCATCTGCGTAACCCTTTACAACAAGCTCATCAACGCTTCCGTATACAAGGAATGCATCCTTAGTTCTTCTCAAGTACTTAAGGATGTTCTTAACCACTGTCCAGTGACCTTCACCGGGATCAGATTGATATCTGCTTGTGACACTTAATGCATATATGACATCTGGTCGAGTACATAGCATGGCATACATGATAGATCCTATTGCAGATGCATAAGGGATCTTACTCATTTGTTCTCTCTCCTTAGATGTACTAGGACATTGATTCTTTGAGAGAGTTATGCCATGTGACATGGAAGAAACCTTTCTTGGAATCTTGCATGCTAAACCTTTTAAGCACCTTGTCAATATATGTACTTTGACTTAGACCTAGAAGCCTTTTGGATCTATCTCTATAGATCTTTATACCTAGCATGTAGGCAGCTTCTCCTAAGTCCTTCATTGAGAAATTCTTTCCCAACCAAGTCTTTACAGACTGTAGTGTTGGAATATCATTCCCAATGAGCAGAATGTCGTCAACATACAACAACAAGAAAACGATAGTGCTCCCACTAACCTTCTTGTAAACACATGGCTCATCTTCATTTTTAATGAAACCAAACTGTTTGATTACTTCATCAAAACGAAGATTCCAACTCCTAGAAGCTTGCTTTAATCCATAAATGGATCTTTGCAATTTGCATACCTTATTAGCATTCTCTGGAGTGGCAAAACCTTCAGGTTGTGTCATGTACACATCCTCTAAAAGATTTCCATTAAGGAAAGTGGTTTTGACGTCCATCTGCCATACTTCATAATCATGGTATGCAGCTATAGCCAATAGAATTCGAATGGATTTAACCATGGCAACTGGCAAAAAAGTTTCATCATAGTCAATACCATGAACTTGTTTGAAACCTTTAGCAACCAATCGCCCTTTAAAGGTAACCACATTACCATCCATGTCGGTCTTTTTCTTAAAGACCCACTTGCACCCGATGGGTTTTACCCCTTCAGGTGGATCAACCAAGGTCCAAGCCTTGTTTTCATACATGGATTCCATCTCAGAATTTATGGCTTCTAGCCACTTCTTAGAGTCTGGACCCGTAATAGCCTGCTGATAGGAAGTGGGCTCTTCTTCATCCATGAGCATCACGTCTCCAGTATGAGTCAAAAGAAATCCATATCTCTCAAGCTCATACCGAGTCCTATCAGACCTACGTGGTCCATGTGTTACAGGTACAGGATTTTCACCCACAATATCTTGTGGTTCCTGTCCTTATTCCATCTCATCCTCTATAGCTTCTTGTTGTACTCGAACTTCTTCGAGTTCTATTTTTCTCCCACTGATCTCCCTAGAAATAAATTCTCTTTCTAGAAAAATAGCAGTACGAGCAACAAACACTTTTTGCTCTGTGGGATAATAGAAATAATATCCTTTAGTTTCTTTAGGATATCCAACAAAAAGGCACTTTTCAGATTTAGAGCCGAGTTTGTCTGACGCTTGTCGTCTTACGTAAGCCTCACAACTCCAAATCTTCATAAAAGACAAATTGGGACGTCTCCCAGTCCATATCTCATATGGTGTCTTTTTAACCGATTGTAACGCCCCGAATTTTCAAAATTTGATTTTTTCGGAATTTTCGAAATTTTGATTCCAATTTTACCCTTGAGGAATTTCCGGATTTTTGGTTATGGAAATAAATTATTTTCCTTGGAAATAATGTATTTAGGTTGGCGTTATAAGGGGGTTTGAGTTTCGTCGGAAACGGGGTCTCATTTCGAGGTGAAACGGGGTTTGAACGATGACATGGTCGAAACTACGTCGTTTTGGAAACTGTTTAAAAAAAAAAAAAAATCAGTCGCGTTGACCGGGCGGGGGCTGACCGCGCCTAAGCGGACGACGGGTCGTCCACTAGGGCGGCCAAGCCCTAACCCGAGTCCTCCTTTTCTTCCCCTTTTCTCCTTCTTTTTTTTTCTTCCCTTCTCTTCTTTCAGCAGCCGCCGCCGACCCCTTCTTCCTTCTCTCTCTCTCTCTTCTCTTCTTCTCTTCCACAACCCCCTTCCTTCCTTCTTCCCTCGTCTTCATCTCTCTCTCTTTCCTTCACCCTTCTCCTCCTCTCCGGTCCTCTTTTTCTCTTTCGTTTTCTCGGTACACTCAAACACACGAGCCGCCGCTGCACGCCCTCGAACCGTCGCCGTCGCCGTCGCGAGTTGCAGAGGCCGGGAGCCTACTCGCGTCGCCGCCGTCACGAACACGGGTGAGTCCTCCTCTCCCTTCCTCGTTGTCTTTGTTTCTTTTGTTCTTTTGGTCGGTTGCCTAATCGGGATTGGCTTGATTGTTGTTGATGGTGCCTTGTGCTCCGGTTGGGGATTTCTGGTGGTGTGTTGGTTCGTGTTGGTGGACGGCAGGCTGTGCGTGGCTGTGTGTGTGAGTTCCGGCGGGAGGTGGTTGTGTGGGAGTGTGCGAGCGTGTTCCGGGTCTGGTCGGGTTTTGGGTTGCTTGCGTTGGTCGCCGCCGGCGTGCTGTGGCTGGGGTGTTTCCGGCGGGCTGTGTGTGGTGTTCGTGAGTGGTCGTGTTCCTCCAGGCAGTAGTAGTTCAAGCTCGGGTTTGGGTTTGGGCAGTGAATTCCGGTAAGTTTTCCGGTGACTACCCTTCATTGTTAATTTGTTTTGGTTCTTGGTTGTGTTGTGTTGTTGAGTTGGATGTTTTGGCCATGGCAGAATTGTTGGGGATTGTTGCTGCAGTTTGGGTGTTTTTCCGGCGAGTTCACCGGAATCCGGCGAAGGCTCGGGAATTTTCCGGCGAGGCTCGGGAATTTTCCGGCGAAGGCTCGGGTCTCGATTTTCGGCATCTTAACGGTATACTTTAATGTGTAATTTGTATACATTGATGGCATGTACTATAACTTGGAATTGGGGTTATGTAATTAATTGTGATTAGTGGAAACCGAGACGGGTAGAACCTTAGGCCGGTAAATACCGACACGGGTAGAACCTTAGGCCGGGATGGACTTGGACTCGGAT
>JAKUCV010007251.1:60788-73492 GCA_028386065.3 Turnera subulata
TTTTTCAGACTTTAGATAGCGTGCAGTCACCTTCTTCTTTTCCCGGAGTACGGACGTGGACATCCCAGCAGGTAGCCGTGCTTGTTCTCCCGGTTGGATCCATAGTGTCGGCATGCATACTATTTTGTTTCTCATATTTTTATTCCATTTATTTCTTCCGCTGCTTTGGACCTTTATAGAGATGTCTATTGATTTTGGTTTACATTATCGGCGGGTTGCTGGGTTTATGTCTTGATGATGTTTCGGCAGGATGCCGGGTTGATTTGTGGCTTGTTAAGCCGGATTATTATGTTTTTCTTGACATCTCGTTTTATTGAGAATTTGGATATTGTTTTGACATTGATTTTCGTGTCCCGGGTTTCAGGGGTACTTTGGTAATTTCCCTTCATTTAAGTATTTTATTTGTAAATTGGGACACGGGTGTTTCACCGATTTAGATGGAACACGGTTAAGTGTAAAGGCAGCAGTTAATAAACCATGTCCCCAAAATGAAGAAGGAAGATCAGCTTGACTCATCATAGAACGAACCATGTCTAACAGAGTTTTATTTCTCCTTTTAGATACACCATTCCATTGAGGTGTACCTGGTGGAGTAAGTTGTGATACTATACCATATTCCTTTAGATGATCAAGAAATTCTCGGTCTAAGTATTCACCTCCTCGATCAGATTGAAGCATTTTAATACTCTTGCCGAGTTGATTCTGTACTTCATTCTTGAATTCTTTGAACTTTTCAAAGGATTCTGACTTGTGCTTCATAAGATACACAAAGCCATATCTACTATAATCATCAGTAAATGTTATGAAGTACTGAAAATCACCTCTAGCCTGTGTTGACATAGGCCCACATACATCAGAATGTATAACGCCTAACAAGTCTGAAGCTCTTTCACCTTTACCAGCAAAAGGAGCCTTTGTCATTTTGCCCAATAAACATGACTCACATGTCTCAAATGATTCAAAATCAAAAGAGTTCAAAAGTCCATCCTTATGGAGTTTAGAAATACGAATCTCGTTTATATGGCCCAAACGACAATGCCAGAGATAGGTCGTATTAGAATCGTTTAATTTAACCTTATTTGAATTAATGTTATAGATTGGAGTTTCTCAGTTTAGAACGTACAAACCATTGCTTAAATATGCACCACCATAATAAATTTCATTCAAATAAATAGAACAACAGTTGTTCTTTATTACAAATGAAAAATCCTTCTTGTCCAAACAAGAAACAGAAATCAAATTCCTGCTTATAGTAGGTACATAATAGCAATCATTAAGTTCCAAAACCAAACCACTCGGTAAAGATATATAATAAGTCCCTACGGCTAATGCAGCAACTCTTGCTCCATTTCCGACACGCAGGTCCACTTCACCCTTTGCTAATTTTCTACTCTTTCTCAAATCCTGCACATTTACATAAATGTGAGATCCACATCCGGTATCTAATACCCATAATGCAGAGATAGAAATATTAGCCTCTATAACAAGAATACCTGAAGTGGAAGTCTTACTTCCCTTCTGTTTCTTCACCTCCTCAAGGTAAATAGGGCAATTACGCTTCCAATGGCCAGGTTTCTTGCAATGGAAACATTGTCCTTCCTTTTCAACACCATCTTTGGGTTTCAGGACATGTGAAGAAGAAGATGCACTTGAACCAAACCTTTTGGTAGATTTCTTCTTCTTGTTAAACTTGGCTTTTCCCTTTCCTTTGCCATTTCCAGCCATCAAAATATTATTAGATTTATTTGCCTTCATCTGTTACTCAACTGTTCCCAACATGTTAAGCAATTCAAATAAAGATTTGTCAAGATGATTCATATTGAAATTCATGACAAATTGGCTATAACTATCCAGCAACGATTGCAGGACAAGATCAACAGCCAACTCTCTTTGCAAAGGAAAACCCAGGCCTTCAAGGCTCTCAATGTATCCAATCATTTTGAGCACATGAGGTCTGAAAGGTGATGACTCAGCCATCTTGCATTGGAATAATGCCTTTGAGGTCTCATACCTCTCATGCCTGGCTTGCTCTTCAAAGAGCATTTTCAGGTGTTCGATCATATCGAAAGCACCCAAGTTCTCATGTTGCTTCTGAAGCTCAGAGTCCATAGTGACAAGCATAAGGCATGCAACATCGAATGCTTTATCAACATGCTTTTTAAAAGCATCCTTTTTCGCCCTAGGAGCATTAGATGCCGGTTCATTAGGAACAGGCCCTTCAAGGACATACAACTTCTTTTCTTGCTTGAGGACTATCCTCAAATTGCGATGCCACTTAAGTAAATTATTCCCATTCAGTTTTTCCTTCTCAAGGACTGATCGCAGTGACATAGTATTTGTGTTTTGTGCCATGATAATTCTACAATGATCAATTCACACAAATCAGAGTCATGTATACAATCATTTAACAAGGAATTTTACTAAATGATACTCCTACTGTATAAGTCAAGATGATAATGAGTGGGCCAAGATCCATATTTCACTACAAGATAAGTTAGCTTTGGCTAATCGCTTACATCATAGTTATTTAGGTAGATAACTTTTTGTCAATTACATCTCATGTAACTCTTGTTCTTGTCTATCTCATAGACTTATCTCAACTCTTTGCCTCTAAGTCCCCAATCCTATTGAGATGACTTAGTTAAGTTCAACCCATAACAAGCAATTTGGATATTATAATTATCCCATTGCACCTTGCTATGATAAACATTGGCACTTTGCTTTGGCAAACCTACCTAGTGTTGATCTAAGCATAGATGAGTGCTTATCAATGGAAGGCAACACATGAGTAACTTAATATTTAGCATCTTACTAGGATAAACATCGGCACTTTGCTTTGGCAAACCTACCAAGTGTTGATCTAAGCAAAGATGAGTGCTCATTCCATACATAACATGCATGTGATCATATATCACATATACAATCATTTATAATCAACACACCAAGCTATGTGACATGATTATAAAAGGATAAACATGTTAACAAGCAATCAACATGTTGTTCATATATCATTAAGATCATAAGAACATGTTATCTAGCATACAGAACATCGAACTAATTGGCAGAAGCTTCAGAACATCGATGTTGACACTTAAACATCGATGTTTGGGGCTGGCAAATCCTCAGAACATCGATGTTGACACTTAAGCATCGATGTTTAAAGTTTTTGAATTCCAGAACATCGATGTTGACACTTAAACATCGATGTTTGCAGTTTCTGGAACTCCAAATAATTGGCCGAATGCTCAGAACATCGATGTTTACATCTTAAACATCGATGTTTGAACAGTGAACATCGATGTTTGCACAGTGTTTCTGCAAAAACATCTTGAAATGCAATCAGTCAAGAGAACATCGATGTTTGAACCCCTCGGCGGACTATCGACCAAAGAGAACATCGATGTTTAACCATTAAACATCGATGTTTTGACCTTTCGGCTGATAATCAACAAAGGAGAACATCGATGTTTACCATTAAACATCGATGTTTTGTCCACTCGGCCGAAGAGAACATCGATGTTTACCCATAAACATCGATATTATGCCCCTTTATCGAACTCATTCGACTTTCTGCCAGAAGTACAAATTAATTGTTATCATATACCAATCAAGTACTTGTTGTCAAACACCTTTGACAGAGCCAACTTCAACATATCACATATATGAGAATCATAATGATCTAGTTTAAGCATACTATCAACATAAGCATAATAAACTATGATCAAGTTATGTTGCTTATACAATCATGATCAAGCCATATCACATATAGCATATCATACATATAAACAACTTATTCGGTTTAGTGTTTCACAGGAGGCTCTGCTACCACTGTAAGTAACCGGGTATGCAAACAAAGAGACAATATGCGCAGCGGAAAACCCAGAACTAATGGAGGATCCATGTGAAACGGGGTAAACCGAATAACAAAAATTTCATACCTGGTTTGGTTGAGATCTTCCACTCAACGGATGATCCGAATCAGCAAGAACCGGACAGAAATCTGACTCCTCTACGGTATCCACACGAACCGTCGATGACTGCTAACAACCGTCACACGATCACTAACCCGAGCACTCTCGAGCCGCAGTGCTAGCTGCAGAATTCCGAGAGAGAGAGCCTAGAGTATTTGATGTGTTTTTTCTCAAGTATGAAGTGAGTGTGTTAAGTCTATACTCAACTCTCTTTCATGTATATCACATATACATATCAATGTTAGTTAATATAGAAATGGCCAACCTAATCATATATACATCTTATCATGCATGATTGTGTTTTCCATTATCTATACTTTAGTCACAATCATCAACATGATCATGTCTCCACTAACTCAATCATATATATATCAACATATATATAAAACAACACATCCTTTCATGCCTTTTGGACAATAATTCAGGTTCAATAATTCTGGTAACTACTGAACCGATCAACCCATACGACCCGGTCCAACCATGGTCCAACTATGGTCTAACCACTAGCTCAATAACCTGGTCGAACCGTGGTCTAACCACTGACTCGAATCAACAGCTCTAAGTGTGTGACCTTGTAGGCACTAATCACGTTGGCAATAATTATAAACTCTCATTTATAATTATAAACAATGAGCGGTGTCTAGCAACACTTCATTGCTACCCAAGTGACCAGATCAGTACTGATTCATTATGCCTCGGAAAAATATCATTATCCTTTCGTCCCATTATATCAAGATCAAACACAAGACATGGAATATGTCATTCTCGTATATGTTTAATCTAAGGTTTCTTGATCCCCGAGTTAACTGTGTAAAACGGATACAAATGATATCTCCATATCACTTAATCCGAGCATGGTCATACATTTACAGTTCAACTCTATCAAGGGGCCCAACAGATAAGATACACGTTATATGGGTTGGACGAATCCCATCTTGATCCTACAAAACCCACTACACATTACATCATACCCAATAATTACTCTAAGGTTTACTCAGTTACGGATAACTAAGAGTAATATCAAAGTATACGACTCACATGTTGAGAACCTTGATGATCTCAGGTCTAAGGACAATACATATAAGAACCACTAATGACAATATATATAACAGTCTATGTAGTGTTCTTATGTCGGGTCAGTCTAGTCCTCAAGTTCTCTAACTTGTACCCGTATGTAGAATTCATATCTCATATAATTCTCAACATACGCTAGTCTTAATTTATTATTACAACCCATCCATAATAATAATCGACTAGGGACATTTCAAGAATATAAAATATTCTTAGGTTATAAATATGTCCAAACATTTATCACTGATAAATATATTTATTGAAATAAAACCTTAATAAATATACATGACTATAAAATCATCCAATGATTAGTTTTTGGACATTACACTAATAGATCATACCACTAAGATCAAACTGACGGAACACCCCCATATCAATATACGGAAAATCCCTCTCACTGCAAACTGATTGGGTGGCGAAGGCTGAGCGAAAGAGGCTTTGTCCTTTGTATTGGTTAACACTTCTAAAAGGCCAAGCCTGCACAATCGCAATTGCGATGCGAATGACCCGCCAAACACCTTAGCTTCTTTGTTGACTTTTGATTTATGTACTACATCTATTTCGGACAATTAATGAAATATTTTCTTTGCGACCAAAAAAAAAAAGAAAATAAGATTGGTTTGTCCTTATATACTATAAAATTCAATAAAAGGTACTAACAGATAACAAAATAGCAACGAATCCATAGACATGCCACCTCCTTGCCTCATGTGGATGAATCCTCTCCCAAGGATTCTTTCGACATGTTAAATTTATATCTCCTATTTCTTTATTCTGAAATATTAAATTTCTACTGGTAAAACAGAAAGGCAACTAAAGCAGCATTGACTCTAGCCGGCTGGAGATGAAGCCTGAAACTCACAATAGTTTAAAAAACCAGACCTGCCACACAGTTACCACATACACAAAGCTGGAATCAAGCTTCTCCCACAGAAAGCTTAGTTCAGACTATTTGCAGCCCTAATCAAACTCGATCCCAAAGCCATCCGATGACGACATTTTCTGCTGAAGGGCTCTAGCTAGTGAAAAGTTACGCATTCACACATCAACATGAACATACCACTAGTTCACTACATTATCAGAGCAATGAATTTTTACCATATCACACCAATAATTATTGAAAAAGGAGCATGGCACGATAAATAGCAGGAAATGGAAAAATCTAATCCAAGATAATACTAGTTAACACCATCATAACGCAGCAGCACCCGCTACAACCTTTTGCTCCTGGCTTTTTCAGTGCCCTAACCAAACTCAAGGCCATCTGAAGACAACTTTTCTCCTTCAACCCATTCCAACTTGTTAAGCAACGCCAACATTCGCTAATCACCACTCAGTAGTTTAATAGAAATAAGAATTCTGATCAACTCACCACAAACTACAAAAATTGCCAGAACAAGGCCCCTAAATAATACACAAGACAACTCTCTCTAAGGAACATGGGGCAAAATAGCCCTGTCATGAATGCGTTGCAACAGCGAACTGTACAAACATCTATCTCTTGGACTCTTCAATTTAGCCTAGGCTTCCCAAGTTGGATGAACATACTAGAATGGTTGGGGACATGCAGGCACTCCAACCATGCCCAACGTCCAGAGACACACCCATACAAAATGCTCATACCCAAATCTGACCAATATTCCGCAGAGACATACCATGAAGAACCCCACAAGAGCATGGCATGAGAATGTTTTTCAAATACTTAAAGAATACAGCTGCAACAAGAAGATTTGGCTTAAGGATGACCATGACCAGGATAAACAAAAAGTTTCAGAAAGAGAGCTGCCAAAAAATTACAGTCTAGAGCTGGGAAAGAAGAACAAGATCTCTGCAGAGGGTATAGCTGAGGCAAGAAAGCATTAGACTGCTAAAAGATTTTATAAACATAGGCATGTCTCAGACCAGCACAAACAAACACACACAATGGAACCAACAAGCAAATCCTTGCCAATCAACAAGGAAAGTTAAAGTTCCTTAGACTGCAAGATGTCCTCCAATCCTTATATGTTCGATTTGTATCAACAGAGGACACCATAACACGACAAGCGGCCAATAAAACCAAGACACATGGATAGACAGAGTAGGATTGTACTTGATTAGATACACCGGCACTTCATTCCATGGATCTTAGATTTTATCAAGCTTGTCTGCCTTGACAACAGGGTTGGCTTTAGCAATAGCATCTTGACCGGCAGTGCGATAATCAAAAGAACAATTGTGCTTGTCAGAGTAGCGATGCAGTGCGCAGAATAAGTTACCACACCGGCAACTGAAGCCTGTTAAACCAACACGTTTTCGGCAAGTAGTACATCGGCTGGGACCCTCTTTTGCCTTCATCTCCGATGACTTGTCAGATGAACCACTTGGTTCAACTGAAATAGTTTTGGCCTCCACTGGTGCAACTTGCAAATCAACTGCACCAGTAATAACTGATTTCTCACTGGAGCTACCATTCACGATGCTTTCAATTGAAGAGGCAGCAAGCTGAGCATGTTCTTGCTTCAGGATCATCTCCTTGTGGCATTTCGAACACATATTCATGGTAGCAGCACTTCCAAAAAAGCCACAGTCATTAATGCAAAGGATTGGGCCTTCTGGAGCTTGGCATCCTGTCTCATTCTGCGATTTCATCTTCTCAAGTTCCTGATAAAAAAGAAAAAATCTCACCATATAGGTAGAGACCAAAAAAGCCAACCCCAAAAACCCATTCACAAACTAGCGAGATGCATATTTACATAACATCGCAATTACGAACTTATCATGCACATACACAAGCAGATACGTTCAGAAGACATATGAGGAACAAATACAGAGAATGGGTATAATATGGACTCACAAGAATCATTCTTGACAATCTACCACGCAGACTCACCCTTCACAAATTCTATCATGCAGAACATTATGCTGCAACCCACGGAATGCAGAAAAGAAATCATTTTAGTAACAATAGTCCTCTAGCTTGATGCATAAATTGGACTAGCCAAACACTGAAAACAACAATTTTTATTCACTGAAAGGATTCCAACTAACTCAAAGAGTATCTATGGCAAAACATTAAATCTCAAACATAATCCATAAGCCAAAACAAAACAATCAATCATTCAATTGACAAAGATACAAAAAGCAAACACAGCATCATCAATCACTCTTATCATTACCCCTAAAAAATGGATCTTTAAAGTTCAAATTCTCAAAAAATTCGGACATAACTCATACAAACAAATCACAACAAACCCATCTCATGTCATAAAAAAAAAAAAAAAAACCTCCAAAAACAAGCAATCGACAAATTAAAATAAAGGAAGCAGAAAAGGATGAAACCCCTCACCTGTTACTGACAAAGAAAATTGAAGCAGATTCAATCCTGTCCCACAAAACCCACAAGTTTACAGGGTAAAGAAATCACATAAGCAAATCCGATCTCTCAAAAAAAAATTCAAAAAAATCAAGAGAAAATGAACAAACACCCAGGAACACAGACAAAAAAATATATATATTTTACCTTAAACTCGAAGAAGGGGAAATGGTATTATGTGAATATCGGAGAAATCGAGACCAGAGAAAGGGAGAGAGAGACAAAGAGAGAGAGAAAGAGAGAGAGAGATTGCGTGTTTGTGATATTTCTATGGTTTGATTTGTGTATATCTTATTCTTTATTTTTACGTATAGTATAAATAAATACAAAAAGATATTGAAAACAATAATAAAGTAATTGTCCCTTTTTTTATATGTTTTCTCTTCCTTATTTACGACTTTCACTTTCTCTCCACCAACAATTGCCTTCCACCGAACGGGGGATAATGGTGTCTTCCTCCTAATCCTTTCTTTATCCCACTTTTTCTATTTAAGTTAGGTTTATAGCTCATTTATACTGCCAATTAAATTTATAACGGTGAATTGGGCTTCAGTGTTTATGGGGTTAGTTACAAATTACCCCCTTGGAATTTTTAGTCAAACTCAAATAACTCCTTGAACAAATCAAACCCCTTGTTTAGTCACTTGAACTTCTTTTTAAAGTTAATTTAAGTCCTTGCCGTTAGAATTATAAGGTTGTTGCCGGGTGACTTAATAAGATAGGTTGTTGGTTGTCCAGCTTAATAAGCTGGACCAAAAAAATAATAAGATAGGTGCCACGTGGCAAAATCACGAACGTCCATTCAATGATAACGCTTTTTCTTTTCTTTTTTATAAAAAAATTTGAGAAATGGAATTTCTTTCATTATAAAATATATATAAATAAAACAAAGAGATAAAAGGAATTTTGCATCAAATAGAAGCCAATAATTTGAAAAAACATGTCTATTTCTTGTCAATAATGCATATATAAATGGGTTTTTTTAAAAGGATTATAATACTATGTATAAAGGTTTGATTGACTGAAATTATCTTAAAATAAGGAAGAATAAAAAACGATAAACAATTGTCTTTTCAAAGACCATTAAAGGATGGCAATAGGTCGGGATCCTTACGGGGAAGGCTCTCCACCTCACACCGTTTTCAAAATCTTCCACCTCCATTCCCTGCTTTAGGAGAAAAATTGTCCCCATTCCCGTTCCTATGAGGGGATTTAGATCCCCACATAGACTATATTTCCCAATTTCTCATATAAAAAAGTAATTTAACTTCTATTTTTTGAAAAATAAATTAAAACTAATTAATAAAAAAAATTAATTTTTTTGTTTATAATACAAAGACATTAACAAAATAGTAATATCTCTAATTTTAATTGCATATTAGAATGTGAATATTACAACCATAAAAGTGGCCTTTTGCGACTGTGTCGACATCAACAATTGCATTTCAAAATAATTTTTAATATGTAATGAGACAAAATGACTAAAAAACATATTTTAGCATTTGGGACATATACTAACCAATATATGCCTCAATGGTAATTTTGTATTTTCGCACATATCGAGGTCTCCGTGAGTCGGGGTGAGCATTCCCATGTCCCCATTACCGAATTCCTCACCGGGCCAAAATGTTCCCCATCTCGTCCCCGCTGGGGAAAATTTACCCCTATCCTCGTTCCCTATTCGGGGATTTCCCGTGGGGTCCTGTTAAATTACCCCATTGCCATTCATAAATACCATTGCCTAACATTGAACTGGAACAAAACGAACAAATAATTTGAGAAGACTCAGACTTAAAAGAGGGAGGAGAAGAGATAGATGATTATTGATTACCACTTATGTTGGTGGATTAAGAGACAGAGACCAGATGAACAGTCGGATTTCAAAACTAAAGGGTATATAGTTATAAAAGTCTAAATATAAGGATGAAATTAATTTTTGGCTTGGACATAGCTGTTAAATTTTTGTAGTGAATCTATATAAATATATAGGGTAAATGCATATATTGGGATCTGTACTATTTAAATTGTCCCTTTTAGGGGTCTGTACTATTTTTTGACCCTTTTGTATGCCCATACTATTGGATTTCTTCCCTTTTAGGGGTCTGGGTCAGCCCCCCATCTGACGTGGACTGCCCGGGCAGGCACTGGGTTGAACGCGCGCAAATTGAGTGACACGTGGCCGCGCGTGAGCGTGTGTTACACACGCATTGCCAACTCGGCATGTGGGGTCCACTTATCATTTTTTCCCTGGAATCAATTTTCTTTAATTCTTATTTGTATTAAATGAATTTTAAAAATTAAATAAATAGAATTTCTTTTAAAAAATCCCTCAATCCCTCGTCTTCCTCCCCACCATCCTCACATCTACTGTCCCCTACCTTTCCATGTTTGCCGCTTTCCCCACCTCCCTCCACCACCTCTACCAACAACCACTATTCTAACAGACGCAACCACTATCACCAATAACAAATCCAAATCAAAACCGAATAACAAACACAAAACCAAATTAAACCAAATCAAATTGTCAAATAAAACAAACATCTTCCTCCCCATCCATGGCCGCCACTTCTTCTCAAAAACCCATCAGAACTAATTGGAAATAGAAAGAAGAAAATCTCACACTAAGAGTGGCGGTTACATTTTAACTAACTACCTGAGAGCCAAACTTGTGAGCTGTTTGAGAATCGGGAGCGGGAGGCACGAGCACGGCGTGGCCAGGCCATCTCTCGTTGACCTCAAAGAGCGTAGCGTAATCCTCGGCGATGACCAGCACCTTGTCCTGGTGCTTCTGCCTGGAGATGCTGATGAGCCAGTTGTTGAGGAACGGTAGGTACGGGTGGCTGACGGCACAGACGATGATGGTCCTGTCCTTGGCGAGGAACGACGCCTCTTCGGGGAGGGTGTAGTGGCGCCATTTGGAGAGTGAGGAGGATTCGGAGGATTGGGATGGAAAGAATACGGAGGAGGTGCGGGCCCAGGGGAAGAAGACGCCGAGGATGAGGAGGAGGGAGAGGAGGGCGAGGGGGCCGGTGCGGTTGAAGAAGATTGGGACGTGGCGTTGGGAGTTGGCGAAGCTGCGCGGGGAAACCTTGGCGGAGCCGGTGGAGGAGGCGGTGGCAGTGGTGGTGTGACCGGCGAGGAGGGAGAGGGATGGGATGTGGTAGATTTGGGAGGCAAGTCTGTGAAGAGTATTTTTTTGGGGATGGGTTCATTGTTGTTAATTATACCTATTCTATTGTTGTTTTTTTTGCCAAAAACATTTATTATTTTTAAGTATTCAAATCAGTTTCATAATAAAATTTGTTAAAAAAAAAAAAGAAAACATATAATAGTATGGGATTTTTTTGGCGTGGGAATCTGGGTGGAGTTTATTACGAAAGGGATTTTTTCTTTTTTTTGTTTTATGTAATTGTTAAATCAAGTAAAGATGAATTTTATATTCTAAAAAAAATCAGATTTTGGGGAAAATGTAACAGCCCGGGTAAAATTTTGGATTTTTACCGGACTGTAAAAGTCTATTTACCGTGATTTACTGTTGAATTAATCTTGGGTAATTAATTCAAGGTAAATCGGGAGTCGTTTTTCGAAACCAAGGGTTTTCCCGCGCTCGTGATTTTCCCGCGGATTTTTCGAACCTAAGTTGGTATTTTTCGGGTTTCGGAATTTCTCGGAAAATCACACCGGAAAATAACTAAGGAGGTATCGGTTATTTTCTGGTCCGGATCGGATTCGCCCGTAATACGGACGAATTGTATTATTTGATCATCACATGTGTAATAGTGTTTTTCTCAGTTTATAAGAAGAAGCAGACCGGTGGAGAGCAGAGGAAGAGAAGGAAAAAAAAAAGAGAGAAAAAAAAAGAGAGAAAAGAAAAGGAGAGAAAAGAGAAAAAGAAGGAAAAAAAAAGAAGAAAAAGAAAAAAAAAGAAAAGAAAATAAATCAGGAAATCAGGAAAAAAGAAAACAACAGAGAGGAAGAAATGAAAAGAAAAAAAAAAGAGAATTTCACAAAATCAGAAAAAAATAGAAAAGAAAAAGAAAGAAAATATAAAAAATGAAGGAAAATGAAAAAAAAGAACCGGATATACACTGTTCACCGTCACCCAAGGGGATACTGTGCACCGACTGGAGTTCCGGCCGTTTCCTCGCCGCACCGCCGCTCCCAGCTGCTTCCCCAAGCCGGCGCGACCTCACCCCAGGCGTCGCCGTCGCTTTCCTCCACCGGAGTAGCCCGGACGCGCCTTCGACCCGCCGGATTCCTCGCGGATCCGCTTCTTCTCCTCACTGCTCCGCCACCGCGCCGCCTCG
>JAKUCV010007252.1:0-44577 GCA_028386065.3 Turnera subulata
TAAGCAAGTCACATTGGATCAGAATTGAGAAAAGAAATCAGTGCATATCATTTTCACCATGGTTAAGATTTGTTTTGCTTGGGGACAAGCAAAAGTTTAGGTGTGAGGGTATTTGATGTGCACATATTTCACATAGTATTAAAGGCATGAAAACTTCTTTATTATTATTATTTTGAATAAAAATCATGCATTTACTTATATTTCTTTGTTTTATTGTTGAATAAATTGCTTGAACTAACAATTATGTTTTCAGGTGTAAAATCGTCCCTCTTCGCTACCGAGAACGATCAATTTCGGCCAAAACTGGAAACCGGGCAGAAACTTGAGCACAGTTCACTCTTTGGCCGATTTCAGACGCCTCAGAAGTCCACTTAACATGAAACCAGTTGGAGATGCAAGTAGACATCCATATCTTTCCAGTGATATAAAGTTCATAATTTTTGGCCTTGTGGATTAGGAGCAGTAATTAATTCAATTCAGTCCAGGCGTGCAGGAATCCTGCACTGGCCACCGACCCTGCCTCGGTATTTTCATCATAACTCCTACTACACAAGTCCAATTTTGGAGTTCTTTATATGAAAAGAAAGATAAAGGAATTATCTACAACTTTTTAGAGTATCTCAAAGTCTAATTCGGCTGTCTACAGGTTACAAAAGTGCTTGCAAGGCTCGGGTCATATATTGCCAACCATGTGACCCCTTGTAGAAGAGCATCATGGCAACCAAAGGACATGCTTTGTTGGATAATCAAATTGGACGACTTGGAAGGCATTCAAGGAGAATAAAACAGCCTAGAAAGCAACATAATTTCCTGGAAAGAAAGCTCAACCATCAGCACATGCAAAAGAGAAGGAATATTCATGCTATGGTGGAAAGGCAAGTGGCAACTAATCCATACAACCACCCCAACCAGCAATGCCTTCATCATTCAGACCCTTTCCAGCACGAAATTGGTGGCTAAAGGACACTAAAATATGTCATCTCTAAGCTATACAACTAGTGAAGAAGCACTATAAAAGGGTGAGAGCTGAAGGGGGAGGGGCAACACATTCACACACCTTGAAACCAAAAAAATCTGCTCAAGTTGTTTTCCTTTCATTTTCTTTTGAGATTGTTGTGAGGAAACCATGTCTTTCCCATTTTCATTTGTTGTTTCAAGTTCGTTCATGAACTAATTTTTCATTCTAGATCATAGGGATGTAGCCTACCCAAAATTTGCTATGGTTTGATGTACCATTTGTTGCAATTCATTCACAAAGTAATTTTGATTGATTGTTGTGAGCTTATTTCTTGCTTTAAGGAAGTGGCCAGCTTTATTGCAACTTTTAGGTAATAGGTGAAGTACCGAGAGGAGAAGTCTATAGCGGTGAATTCCCGAATGATCTAGGCCTTTTATCATTGCTACTTTGATTATCATTTTCATTGTCATTTCTACTCTCTCTTCTCTTTGCATTCAATTAAATATTTGCTTTCTTATCAATCTTCAATCCCGATATTATTTCTCTTCATTTATTTTCTTAGCCATTAGATTGAATCATCTAATATCTTGCCTAGTCTCTGTGGATACGACCTTGAGTACCACGACGATTCTGCGCACTTGCAGGATTGACCACATCAACAGGCACATATTGAAGGAAATCCATCCCCACCTTGGCCGATTACTCAACTCCAGAAACAATGACCGGTCCGACGCCGGCTCCTCGGAAAACTGCCCGATATCCAAACCTATACCACAAGACAATACATACACATAAATGCACATAATCGGTATATATGATGCTAATACTGCGAAATACCCCATCCCGGTTCATATCCGTTATTATTATCTCTTACCGAAAATAATTAACCGTACGTATTTCCGAATATAATTTCGGTACCATACTTTAATTAAAAACTCTTCTCAAAATATTTTCATAAATTAATTCTACTTCCCAAAATATAATCACCATAATTTTCTGAAAAAGATAACATATGTATATATATTTTCTAAAATATTACATTTTTAATAAAACTATTTATCATAATATGATTACCAAATATTTTCATTTACCAAAAATACATATATATATATGTTAATCATATGCTATATGTTATTTCCCAGAAAATATATAATCATAAACACTTACTCTGAAAATAAATACAATTTAATATATATACATTTTTATTTCTTAAGACAAAATATTTTCCAACAATTATAATTCAACATAAAAATATATATCGCAAATATACCTATATATATTTTCCAAGTGTAATAACATATACATACTGTGTTCCAGAAAAATAATAACATATAATTATAATTTCCAGAAATATTTTCATGGTATATATCTTTTTTCCAATCTAACTATAATATTAATTTACAAATAAAACATAATTATCTTAATTGAAGAATCAAAGTATATATATAATTTTCAAAAACCCAAACCCAGAATATTACATATAATTTTCCAAGATAATATTTACCATTTTTTCCCCAGAATTTAATTATCAGAAATTAATTATATAAACAGATTTATATATATATATATATATATATATTTATATAAATAGGACAGGTCAAACCCGGTTCCGGTCAAACCAAGAACCAGGCGCGACCCGCCCGTCAATACGAGGCGCGGCGAGAGGCGGCGACTCCACGGGCGTCGAAAAGGAGGCGGAAGGCTGACGGCAGCGGGCGCAGGAGCGGAGGAAGCAAGATCCGCGATCCTCCTCCGGCTCGTTGGCGCGTCAGGGCGGCTCCGGCGGTGGATCAGCTCGGCGACGACGGGGGTGAGCTCGCGACGGCATGGGCTTCCTGCTGGCGGCGGCGGTGCGACGATCTGCGGCGGGGAACTGCTGCATGTGAACAGTGGCTGGGAGGCGGCGAAGGTGACAGAACTGTTCACCGGTTTTCTTTTTTTTATTCCTCTTTTTTTTTCTTTTCTGTATTTTCTTTATTTCTATTTTTTTCTTTTCTTTTTCTCTCATTTTTTTTCTTTTTTCTATTTTCTGATTGGCTCATTTCTTTTTTTTCCATTCCTCTACTTTTTCCTAATTTTTTTCTTTTTTTCTTCTCTTTTTTTTCCTCTCCTTTTCTCTCTTTTTCTTTTTCTCTCTTTTTTTTTCTTTTTTTCTTCTCCTCTCTTCCTCTCTTCTTCCTCTCCTTCTTCTGCTTTTTTTTTTTTATAACCGGTGATGTACTGTTACTCTTGTGACAACAATAATGCAGGCGGGTCCGATCCGGACCAGAAAATAACTGATACCCCCTTAGTTATTTTCCTTGTGATTTTCCGAGAAATTCCGAAACCCGAAAAATACCAACTTAGGTCTGAAAAATCCACGGGAAAATCACCAGCGCGGTAAAGCCCTCGGTTTCGAAAAAACGACTCCCGATTTACCTTGAATTAATTACCCAAGATTAATTCAACAGTAAATCACGATAAAAAGACTTCTACAGTCCCCGGTAAAAATCAAAAATTTTACCCGGGCTGTTACATTTTGAAAAACCAAATAATTCTATATAATTTTTCAAGGCAGGGTTTAGCATACCTATTACTGCCTATGTGAATGTTAACAAACCATACCAGCTTGCAAAGAATGCTAAGATAGGTTCCTGGATGCAGTATAGACATATTCTCCCTAGCAAAGCAAACAAACCAAATGTTGGTAATCTGGTTTTTGACAAATCAAACCGGTATGTGCCACTTGTTCGAACTAGGTCTGGAAAACCATATTCACCTAGGACAAACATGCATTCATCAAAGAAAAACTTTCATCTGCTTACATATAGTCATGATACATCTCATGTCAAATGTCATTTCTGTGGTAAAGCTGGTCATGGCATAAGAACCTGTTGGTTTAGAAAGAAAAATTGTAATGTGAAGTATGTGTGGGTTCCGAAAGGAACCAAGTCTAACCCTGAAGGACCCAAGTCAGTTTGGGTACCTAAAGATTGATCATGTTGACAAGATGCTAGGGATGAATGGATCTTGGATAGTTGCTGTTCAAGGCACATGACAGGTGACCTATCCACGTTTTCATCCTTAACTGAAAAGGACCGAGGTAATGTAAGCTTTGGTGATAAGTCAAAAGGAAAAAAATCCTTAGTCTTGGAAATATTGGCTCTAATCCTGCTATTGAGCATATTTTACTAGTTGATAATCTAAAATATAATCTGTTAAGTATTAGTCAGTTGTGTGATAAAGGTTACAAGGTTGTCTCCGAAGTATCTAGATGCTATGTTTTAGACAAAAACCAAATGGTTTTTGTTGGTAACAGAAAGGGTAATATATACTCTATTGATCTAAACAATGTTTCTAACCATGAGCTCAAGTGTTTAAGTGCAAGAATAAAAACACCAACCCTTTGGCATAGAAGACTTGGGCATGCAAACTTGGAGCTTATCTCAAATTTTTCCAAAAAGGAGTTGGTAAGAGGACTGCCCAAGCTTAAGTATGAGAAAGAAACCTCATGCAGAGCCTGTCAGCTTGGAAAACAGTTTAAAAGTTCCCTTAAATCAAAGCATTCTACATCTACATCTAGACCTCTTGAATTTTTACACATTGACTTGTTTCGTCCCATGAGAACCGTAAGTCTTGGTGATAAGAAATATGCATTTGTGATTATGGATGACTATTCAAGATATACATGGGTATTATTTCTTGCTCATAAAGATCATGCATGTAATGAGTTTGGTACTCTTGCTAGATGATTACAAAATGAAAAAGGTTATAGGATATCAAAAATTCAAACACTTTTGTAAGCAAAGTGGCATAGAACACACTTTTTCGACTCCTAGGACACCTCAACAAAATGGGGTTGTTGAAAGGAAGAATCGAACTATGCAAGAAATCACTAGAACTATGCTTAATGAGCATAAGTTACCTTCTTATTTTTGGGCAGAGGGTGCGAACACAGCATGCTATATTTTAAATAGAGTGTCATTACGTCCTTTGATTGAAAAGACTCCTTATGAGATATGGTTTGATAAGAAACCAAACATTGGTTATTTTCGCGTGCTTGGGTCTAAGTTTTACATTCTTAATACTAAGGACAATCTGGATAAATTTGCTGCTAAATGTAATGATGGTGTATTTCTTGATTATTCACTAACAAGTAAAGCATATCGAGTCTATAATAAGAGAAGCTTGGTTGTTAAAGAAACCATGCATGTTGTCTTTGATGAGATTGATCCGTGTGTTGCAAGTGATGATATAGATGCAGATTATGCACTTGTGAACACCCATGAATATTTCACTAAGATGGATTTTTAACATATTCGAACTTTGGATAGATGAGATGATTCGATTTTGATGTTAGGATATGCTTAGAATTTATTTTAGTAAAATTCATATGTTTTGGCAATTTAAACCTTTATGTGTTAGAGTCTTAAGATTAGTGAGATGATTTAACCTTAAGATGAAAATATATATTATGGTTTATTTAGCCAAAAATATGCCTTACTATATTTATTTGGGCTTTTTTATTTATTTTTATCTAATTATAATGAGATGATTTATTTTTGGGTTAGGAATAAAATTAGAGGCCCAAGTTAATGAATTAGGGATTCTTCAGAGTTTAATTCGCCCATAAACACTTTACTTGCAGACTAATTTTAGCTCTGATTTTCGTAGAAAATCAGAGTTAAATCATCCTCAAAATGGTAAATTTGTATTTGTTATGATTTGTGCACAAAATGGAGATTTAATGTATGTCAATCAATTAGGATGTGATTAGGGGGAGTAGTAATCAAATAATCGAGTGATTCTGTATTGTTTTAGGGTTGATTACGCGGCAGGATCATATCAGGGCAGAATTAGGGGGAATGGGGACCAAAAAAAGAAAGAACGACTGACACGCGGCATTCTGGGTGGTCATGGAGGGACGACAGCTAGGTCCCGGCGGTTATCCACCGATGACTGCCAGGCCTGGCGGCCATCTAGGTGATGACTGCCAAACACGGCGGTCATGGTGTGAATACCCGACCCAAAATCACTTGGGCCTATTCACCTAATCCTTTCACCTTCTTCTTCGGGTCAATTCCATAACATTGGAGTCGCCACCCAAGTTTTATTAAGGACAAAACTTATGAAAAACCTTAATATGACTCCTTTAGGCTACATGGTCATGGCGAACCAAAGTTATGGGATTGGGGGTTCGTCACAATTGGGAAGGTGTTAGGCATCCATCCGTGTTGGGTCGAGACTATGTGCAATTATGAAATGCAAGTGTGCCTGGTGCAAGTGTGCAGGTGTGGAAAGTAAAGAGAAGGGGAGAAGAACAATTTTTGGCTTGCATCCCGTTATAAAACCGAGATTACCTACGTACCCGAGTGATCGGGGTCAAAGCCATGTAGTTCTAAACACGGAATAAATCGGCCACTTACATCATCAAAAGTATCATCATATAATCAACAAATATCAATCAAAAAGAGGGTTTAGTGTTACCTTTGTAGCCCTCCTCTAGCTCCTTGCAATGGGTTGAGTTCTACCCCCACCTTCTTGCCGCTTCTAAGCTCTATGGTTGATCCTCTTCTTGACCTCTCCTTGCTGGACCACTGCTAATGTCTCCCACGAAAATCCTCCAGAGTTTCTGCCTAAAGAATGTGTTTCTAGGCTTGGAGAAGTAGAGTTTCTCCAAGCACTCAAGGCTTATAGGTGTGTACGTGAGAAAAAAAATGTGTGTCCCCCTCTTAAAATGTGTGTGAGGGGTCCTATTTATAGTGTTCTGGGAAGCCTAGGGGCGTGGACCTGCTTAATGGTGAAGATTATACCCGAAAATCTGGTCCAAAACCGTATAGGATCGAATTAGGAACAAAATCAGAAAAATCGGAGGTTCTGGGCACCTATGACCGCCGCTGCCGGCGGTCATGTGAGGATGACCGCCTGCACCTGACGGTAGTCGCGAGATGACCGCCGGTCACCCTGCGCGTCACTCGTTCTTTCCTTTTTCAGACCCTCAATTCCCCTAATTCAGCTCTGATTTGATCCTACCGCGTAATCAAACCCCTAATCAACCCATAATCACTCCATTACTTGATTGTTACTCCTGAAAATCATTCCATAATTTATAGATTACACATTGACACCCATTAAAGCCAAAATCATACCAAAAACACAAAATCTAATTAAATTATGATTTAACTCTGATTTTTCACGAAAATCAGAGCTAAAATTAACCTGCAAGATAAGTGTTAATGGGTTGATCAAACCCTGGAGGATTCATTAACTTGGGCCCTTTAACCCATCCTCAACCCAAAGATAAATCATCTCATTAAAATTGGATTAAAGATAGATAAAAGGCCCCAAGTAATTAAATAAACATATTTTAGTGTAAATAAACCGTATTATATATTTTTATCCTAAGATTAAATCTTCTCATTAATCCTAGCATTCCAATATACAAGGGCTCAAATCACCAAAATGTTTTATTTCCACTAAAATAAATTCTGGACATGCCTTACTCCTAGGACCTAATCATCTCATTAATCCTAAGTTCCAACATGTTCAAAATCTAATTTTAGTAGAAAATACATGGGTCAAATTTGGGTGTTCATAGATGCCCCTCGTTGATTAGTCCTTAGAGACTAAGGACAAAACAACGTAAGAAAGGAACAACCAAATTTGAATGATAGATGCAAGTGGTGTGTGCCATGAATTTTGAACAGCTATGCTCTTGGTTTGAAAATCTGGGGCAGCTATGCCACCAAGACACAATCCACATCATTCAAAATGATGGGGCAACCATACCCCCAAATGCGTAATCATCTCAAAATTATGGCCAGCTATGCCCTCAGGAGGTGATCAATTTTAACACTTTGGGAAGCTATGCCCAATGATGCAAGATAATTTTAAAACCTCGTGGCAGCTATGCCCCTAATGCATAAAAAGTCGGACAGTTATGCCCTTTGTGTGCAATCAATTCGAAACATATGGGCAGCTATGCCCTTGGAGTGACCAATTTTAGAAACTTGGACAACTATGTCCTTAGTTTGCAATAAACTTAAGAAAACTGGGCAGCTATGCCCCTGGTGTAACTGTTTTCGGAAACTCAGGCAGCTATGCCCTCGATGTAGTCAAATTAAAAAATTTGGGCAGCTATGGCCCTGACATAATTAGCTTCACAAACTTGGGCAGCTATGCCCTTGGTTTGAAGTCATCTTGAAGAAATCGGGCAGCTATGCCCTTAACATGATCAAATTAACAAATCAGGCAGTTATGCCCTCCATGCAATCAAATTCAGAAACACGGGCAGCTATTCCCTTCATGCAACCAAGTTAAGAACTTGGGCAGCTATGCCAATTAATTAAATTTTGAAAACTCGGGTAGCTATACCCTTCAAATTTAAAAATTTGGGCAACTATGCCCTTTATGCGATCAAAGTAAAAACTCAGGCAGCTATGCCCTTCATGCAATTAAATTCAAAAACACCAGGCAGCTATGCCCATCATGCAACCAAGTTAAGAACTCGGGCAGCTATGCCCTTTGAATTCAAATATTTGGGCAGCTATGCCCTTCATATGCTCTACTTCAAAAACATCCGGGCAGCTATGCCCCTCTCAATAATTTGGGCAGCTATGCCCAAGGTGTATTCAACTTTGAAAATATGGGCAGCTATGCCCTCCTCAACTTCAATAATTAGGGCAGTTATGCCCCTCATATTCAAAAAAGTTTGGGCAGCTATGCCCTTGATGTACTTAAATCATGAATCGGGACAGCTATGTCCTTCTCATTGACACAGGCAGCTATGCCCAGGCAGTTATGCCTTTTATGCAAGCAAATTCAAAAAATTAGGCAGCTATGCCCCTTGTGCTTCAAAACTCGGGCAGCTATGCCCCTGATGTATCAAAAGAAATTCGGGCAGCTATGCCCACCATTGATATGCACATATTTCACATAGTATTAAAGGCATGAAACTTTTTCGAATAAAACTCATACATTTTACCTATCTTTTTTTGTTTTATTGTTGAATAAATTGCTTGAACTAACAATTATGTTTTCAGGTGTAAAATCATCCCTCTTCGCTACCGAGAACGATCAATTTCGGCCAAAATTGGAAACCGGGCAGAAACTTGAGCATGGTTCACTCTTTGGCCGATTTCAGAAGCCTCAAAAGTTCAATTAACATGAAACCAGTTGGAGATGAAAGTAGACAGCCTTATCTTTCCAGAGATATAAAGTTTATAATTTTTGGCCTTGTGGATTAGGAGCAGTAATTAATTCAATTCAGTCCAGGCGTGCAGGAATCCTGCACTGGCCACCGACCCTGCCTCGGTGTTTTCATCATAACTCCTACTACACAAGTCCAATGTTTGAGTTCTTTATATGAAAAGAAAGATAAAGGAATTATCTACAACTTTTTAGAGTATCTCAAAGTCTAATTCGGCTGTCTACAGGTTACAAAAGTGCTTGCAAGTCTCGGGTCATATATTGCCAACCATGTGACCCCTTCTAGAAGAGCATCATGCCAACCAAAGGACATGCTTTGTTGGATAATCAAATTGGACGACTTGGAAGGCATTCAAGGAGAATAAAACAGCCTAGAAAGCAACATAATTTCCTGTAAAGAAAGCTCAACCATCAGCACATGCAAAAGAGAAGGAATATTCATGCTAGGGTGGAAAGGCAAGTGGCAACTAATCCATACAACCACCCCAACCAGCAATGCCTTCATCATTCAGACCCTTTCCAGCACGAAATTGGTGGCTAAAGGACACTAAAATATGTCATCTCTAAGCTATACAACTAGTGAAGAAGCACTATAAAAGGGTGAGAGCTGAAGGGGGAAAGGAGCAACACAAACACACACCTTGAAACCAAAAATTCTGTCAAGTTGTTCCTTTTATTTTCTTTTGAGATTGTTGTGAGGAAACCATGTCTTTCCCATTTTTATTTGTTGTTTCAAGTTCATTCATGAACTAATCTTTCATTCTAGATCATAGGGATGTAGCCTACCCTAAATTTGCTATGGTTTGATGTACCATTTGCTGCAATTCATTCACAAAGTAATTTTGATTGATTGATGTGAGCTTATTTCTTGCTTTAAGGAAGTGGCCAGCTTTGTTGCAACTTCTAGGTAATAGGTGAAGTACCGAGAGGAGAAGTCTATTATCCAAAAATCATCAATCATCTCTAATCTAAATGCTGAAAGGGTTTAGGTTATCGTGGAATCAGTAGCAACAACGAGCTTCATTGCTCCTAGAGGTAATCTAATTGACGAAAGTGATTAGGTGACTCTTTGAGACGAGACTAGAGTAGCGAAAGCAGATAGTTTCATTATAGGTTGCTACCCATCAAAATTCATGTGTTTGGATGCAGATTTCAATAGTACATTGATCCATGGCAAAGGAAGGGCGGTGAATTCCCGAATGATCTAGGCCTTTTATCATTGCTACTTTGATTATCATTTTCATTGTCATTTCTACTCTCTCTTCTCTTTGCATTAAATTAAATATTTGCTCTCTTATCAATCTTTAATTCCGATATTGTTTCTCTTCATTTATTTTCTTTGCCATTAGATTGAATCGACTGATATCTTGCCTAGTCGCTGTGGATACGACCTTGAGTACCACGACGATTCTGTGCACTTGCAGGATTGACCACATCAACCATGCAATCATGAACTTGGGCAGCTATTCCTTTCCATTTCAAAAACTTGGGCAGCTATGCCCTTTATTTAAAATCGCCTTAAAAGGTTCGGGCAGCTATGCCCCTCAGATGTATAAAACCTCGGGCAGCTATGCCCCTGATAAACTTAAATAAAAAAATTTGGGCAACTATGCCCACGGCGTAACCAATGTAAAAAATGCGGGTAGCTATGCCCTCTTTCAACATCAGAAAATTAGGGCAGCTATGCCCCTCATGTTCAAAAATCCAGACTGCCTTTTGTTCAACTTTCAAAAAGGGGATCTATGCCCCCTATTCAAGTTCGAAAAAACTAGGGCAGCTATGCCCTTAGAATCAGACAATAAGTCTAATGGGGTAGCCATACAATTCAAATCATGGGGTAGCATGCCCCTGGCATCATTTCACAAAAAAGGTTGGGCCTTACAACTCGTTTTATTGAGAATGCCCAAACTCATTAACACAAGTTGGGGATTACATCTTCTTGAATGCCCAAACTTATACCTCGTCTCCTAAACAAAAGTCGGGGCTTACATCTCCTTGAATGCCCAAGACAACACACATCAACTATATAAAAAAAAAACTGGGCCTTATATCTTCTCAAGAATGCCCCTAATAATAACAAATTAATTTTGGGCCTGGTAGGGACCACATGCAAAATATCATAAATCCAAGCAGTGTATATATGAGTGCCTCTTGGTTTTCAAGAAAGGGTTTTGCTCTCGCTTCTCTCTCCCTCGTTTCCTTTCTTTTTCGAAATTGGATTTGGTTATCTCTTTCCTTTCTTCAAGCTTTACCGAGTCTATGACTCCGTAAGACAAACCTTGGGGTACCTAGGGACCTCCTTCGAAGCTCGTTCGAATAATTCTAAGGCAAAGATGAGTGAGGATTCTCGTGAGAGAGTACACCAGCCAAGGAAAGGCATCCTTCAAATGTGCAAACATGATTTCGAGCCACAGGGGTAGATGAGGCCGTTCTACTCGCGCCTTGTAGAGGAGGATGAAACCACAATTCATGCTGCTACTAAGCCTTCATATAATGATCACCAGGTGCTTTGTCCTTGTTCACTCCTCTGTCTTTTACGCTTCTCTAATGTACTGAGCCCCCTCTCTATGCATGTCAAGAAGTAGTCAATGATTCCATTCATACTAAGGTGACGACAAACATTTTGTGACAGAACAATTCTTGGTTAAACGGATGGACCATTGGTAGAACGGGTGTCAAAGTTTGGTTTACCAAGGAAGTTTGACTTGGAGTGGGAGGGGATTTTTATTTTGACCGCACCTTTATTTTAGGTTGCCTACGTATTCCTAAACATAGGACTCACTTTGTCTTGTTTCTTTCTTTCTTTTTTTTCCTTCTTTTTTCTTTCTTTCTTTCTTTTCTTTTCTTTTTTTTTTTTGAGGAAACACCTTTGCTATCGTGTACATAGTTTTTTTTTTTTCTAAAAATGGATTGGTGATCTAGAGGGCGTTCCCTTTTTTTCTCATTTTTTTCTTTTTTTTTGGTGCCGTGTTTAAGAAATCAGGTCCTCGTAGTTCGGGTGAAGGCGGGCCAAATGTCTCACCTTTCACAGTTTTTCCCTATTGATCAATATCAGACTATTCTAAGAAAGCTTCTTCCCCCAAGTCTTTAGTGAAGGTTGTGTCTGAAGGTTGGTGTCTAGCTCAAGATTTTTAAGTGTGGCTACTCCACATTAGCCAAGGGTTTGTGCTTCAAGCATTACTCTAATTCTAAAATAGGAGGCTTCTTTCTTAAGGCCTCGGCCAGGATCCTAGAATCTAGTGTGGAGCCACGTTGATAAGTTGGGTTTCAATGGCTTAACTTTGAATTGAACCGTTAGTAGTTCACCTTAGCATAAACTATGTCACTTTCTAATTCGTGAAATACATTCATCGAGATAGGAAAGAAAGGGCACATTTTACTGATTAAGTGAACAGGCGACACAAAGGCAAAGTCATAAGAACGTTGAACAAAACTTGCACTCCTTTCAAACATAGCAAACACTATTGCTTATCAACCCTCTCACATCTCTACATCTTTTGGGGGCAAGACTATATCATTTTGTTCCACCAGACCTTGGATCTCATGACGAAGTCTAAAACAATCGTTCGTGGCATGCCCGGCCGCTTGGTGGAATTCACAAAACTTATTCTGGTCCCCTCTTATCGGAAACCCAGGTTTCGGCGCCAAAGGCTGCAACAAGTTTACCACCATGCATGTCTTGAACATCTTTGCCAAAGACATAGGAAGAGGGGTGAATTCCCTAAATTTCGACCCAACTTACACCGGTGCCTGGGTAGTTATGTGATTTACTTCAACGGACTTGTTTCCTTGTGTTGGCTGAAGTTGTGCCTAGGGGTAGCAGTGTCCACTGCTACTTTGATCTTGCCAGAAGCAATTGCATCCTCCAACTGCGTCCCTGCCCCAATGACGGCTTTGAAATCAGCATAATAATTGCCAACCAAACGATCATAATACATCGGTTGAAGGTTCTTGATCACCATTTGCACTTGCTCCTCTTGTGGGGGTCGATTCACCATTAATGACGCCTTGTTACGCCACCTTGTGATAAAGGCTGAGAACATCTCTTGGACTTCTTGCTTAGTCGTCTCGAGATCCCTCTTGGTCACATCCACTTGGGTGTTGTAGCTGTATTGGTTCAAGAACTCTTTGTAGATGTCATCCCACTTTCTCACCTTGCTCTCATCCAAATTCATGAACCACTTTAAGGCTGCTCCGGATAAAGTCCTTTGAAATAACTAGGCCATCAACTCGGGCCCAATCCCCATAGGTTGCAGCATCCTAACATAGATCTTCAAATGAGTTGTTGGGCATCCCATTCCATTGAATTTCTCGATGTCCAGCATCTTGAACTTTTCAAGAAGGCGGGCTTCAGGGAACAAAGATAGACGTTCCAAGTTCTAATCATCCTCTTTCCTCTTCATGGCTTTCAGCAATCCTTCCACACTTCTAAGCCTCTCCCCATCTCCTTTGGATTCTGGTGTCACCGAGTCATCATCCTGGACGACCACCACATTATTTCCAATGCCTGGTTTCGAGCCTTGTCCCCCATCACTCTCAGGGGACACCATCTTCCCGTTCTTCAAGGTCAATAGTGCATCTCTGACATTCGGATCTTTCAGCAGATCCAAGGATTCCGCAGCCACATTGGTCTTAACAATGTTGTCCTTACTCATCTTGCCCTAGTATTTGGATCACAAAAGTCAGGGTCCGCGGTACCCCAGAGGCTTCTTGACTCACACGTTTTTTTGTCGGTTTTCTTTTTAGGTATGTACAAATGAAAGAAGGCACTCTATTTACACTTACTTGAATTCACAACAATAATCACTCAAATGCTCGTACCACTTATTGATTCATAATGCATGAAATGCTCAGAGTACGCAACTGGTTGGGGGCCAAAAGATTGCCGCTAGGGAATAGGCTGACCTACTCACATGTGATAAAGGATATCGCGTGAGGTCCAAGGCCAATTAATCCCCATCATTGCTAAGCATCGAGAAACGGGTTCACTCAAACCACTATCGTTTAAGGAAAGCATGTAGCGGATTTGGATTCCCTTGTCCTCATACGGTAAAGGCTTCACATCAATTGTCATGAATGCAAGGCACTTATGATGACAAGTAAAAGGCACACAAAATTCAACAATTGTACAAAGTCTCTTGAACCCACAACTTCCCCAGTGGAGTCGCCAACTGTGAATACTCGACCCAAAATCACTTGGGCCTATTCACCTAATCCTTCCACCTTCTTCTTCGGGTCAATCCCATAACATTGGAGTCGCCACCCAAGTTTTATTGAGGACAAAACTTGGCAAAAACCTTAATATGACTCATTTAGGCTATATGGTCATGGCAAACCAAAGTTATGGGATCGGGGGTTCGTCACAGATGGGAAGGTGTTAGGCACCCATCTGTGTTGGGTCGAGACTATGTGCAATTATGAAATGCAAGTGTGCCTGTTGCAAGTGTGGAGGTGTGGGAAGTAAAGAGAAGGGGAGAAGAAGAAGATTTGGCTTGCATCCCATTACAAGTTCGAGATTACCTACGTACCCGAGTGATCGGGGTCAAAGCCACGTAGTTCTAAACATGGCACAAATCAGCCACTTACATCATCAAAAGTATTAGCATATAATCAACAAAGATCAATCAAAAAGAGGGTTTAGTATTACCTCTTGTAGCCCTCCTCTAGCTCCTTGCAATGGGTTGAGTTCTACCCTCACCTTCTTACCGCTTCTAAGCTCTATGGTTGATACTCTTATTGACCTCTCCTTGTTGGACCATTGCTAATGTCACCCACAAAAATCTTCCACAGTTTTTTCCTAAAAAATTTATTTCTAGGCTTGGAGAAGTAGAGTTTTTCCAAGCACTCAAGGCTTATAGGTGCGTATATGAGAAAAAAATATGTGTCCCCCTCTTGAAATGTGTGTGAGGGGTCCTATTTATAGTGTTCTGGGAAGCCTAGGGGCGTGGACCTGCTTAATGGTGAAGATTATACCCGAAAATCTGGTCCAAAACCGCGTAGGAACGAATTAGAAATAAAATCGGAGAAAAACAGAGGTTCTGGGCACCTATGACCGCCGCTGCCGTTTGGATGACCACTAGTGTCGGCAGTCATGTGAGGATGACCTCCAGCACCTGGCGGTCACTGCGAGATGACCGCTGGTCACCCCGCATGTCACTCGTTCTTTCCTTTTTCGGACCCCAATCCCCCTAATTCAGCTCTGATTTGATCCTACTGCGTATTCAAACCCCTAATCAACCCATAATCACTCCATTACTTGATTGTTACTCCTGAAAATCATTCTATAATTAATAGATTACACATTGACACCCATTCAAGCCAAAATCATACCAAAAACACAAAATCTAATTAAATTATGATTTAACACTGATTTTCCACGAAAATCAGAGCTAAAATTAACCTGCAAGAAATGTGTTAATGGGCTAATCAAACTCTGGAGGATTCATTAACTTGGGCCCTTTAACCCATCCTCAACCCAAAGATAAATCATCTCATTAAAATTAGATTAAAGATAGATGCCCAAGTAATGAAATAAACACATTTTAGTGTAAATAAACCTTATTATATATTTTTACCCTAAGATTAAATCATCTCACTAATCTTAGCATTCCAATATACAAGGGCTCAAATCACCAAAATGTATTATTTCCACTAAAATAAATTCTTGACATGCCTTACTCCTAGGACAAAATCATCTCATTAATCCTAAGTTTCAACATATTCAAAATCTAATTTTAGTAGAAAATACATGGATCAAATTTGAGTGTTCACACATGGGTGCCCATAAATGCTGATTTTCCCTGATTTTGTTTCAAATTCGATCCTACTCGGTTTTGGTCCAGATTTTCGGCCATAATCTTGATTGTTAAGAAGTTCCACGTCCCTAGGCTTCCTAGAACACTATAAGCTTTCACCTACACAACCATAAGCTTTTAGTGCTTGGAGAAACTCTACTTCTCCAAGTGTCGAAATATATACTTAGGCAGAAACTCTTGAGGAACTTTGTGGGCAGCATCACCAATAGTCCAGCAAGGGTAGATCAAACCATTGAGCTAAGAAATGGCAAGAAGGTGGGTGGAGAACACAACCCAAGTCAAGGAGTCAGAGGAGGGCTACAAGAGGTAACACTAAATCTCTTTTGTTTGACATCTTGCTGATTGTTTGATGAAGCTTTTGATGATGTAAGTGGCATGCTATTGCCGTGTTTAGAACTACGTGACTTTGACCCCGGTCACTCGGGTATGTAGGTAGTCTCGATTTCACAATGGGATGCAAGCCAAATCTTCTTCTTTTCCCCTTCTTTTTCCTTTTATTTATTTCCACACTTGCACACCAACACAAGCATACATGCACTTTGCAATTGCATAAAGTTTCGACCCAGCATGGATGGGTGCCTAACATCTTCCCATCCATGACGAACCTCCGATTGCCACATCTTTGGTTCTCTATGATCAAGTTTCCTAAATGAGTCATTCAAAGGTTTTTCCCAAATTTTTCCTTAATAAAATTTGGGTGGCAAATCTATTGACATGGGATTAACCCGAGGAAGAAGGTGAAACGGGAATAGGTGAGGAGGCCCAAGTGATTTTGGTCGGGTCCTCACAGCTGGCGGCTCTACTGGGAAAGTAGTGGGATCAAGAAACTTTGTGCAATCATTGAGTCTTGTACGCCTTTTTATGTGTCATCATAAGTGCCTTGCATTCATGATGATTGATGTGAAGCCTCTACCTATGAGAACCCGACCCAAAATCACTTGGGCCTTCTCACCTATTCCTTATCACCTTCTTCCTCGGGTCTATCCCACATCATTGGAGTCGCCACCTACGTTTTATTAGGGACAAAACTTAGGAAAACCCCTTGAATGACTCCTTAGGCGACTGGTCATGGTGAACTAAAGACATGGGATCGGGGGTTCGTCACGGATGGGAAGGTGTTAGGCACCCATCCGCGTTGCGTCGAAACCTTCTGCAATTAAAGAGAAAAGTGTGCCTTGTTCAAGTGTGCAAGAGTGTGGAAAATAAAGAAAGGGGGGAGGAAAAAACTTAGCTTGCATGCTGTGTGAAACCGAGACTACCTACGTACCCGAGTGATTGGGGTCAAAGCCACGTAGTTCTAAACATGGCACTAATCAGCCACTCATATCATCAAAAGCATCAGCAATCAATCAGCCAGAATCAATCAAAAAGGGATTTAGGATTACCTTAGGTAGCCCTCCTCTAGCTCCTTACAATGGGTCGAGTTCTACACCCACCATCTTGCCACTCCTTAGCTCTATGGTTGATCTTCTTCTTGATTCCTTCTTGCTAGACTACTACTCGATGCTCCCCATGAAAATCCTCCAGAGTCTCTGCCTTAGAAAGTATTTCTAAGCTTGGAGAAGTAGAGTTTCTCCAAGCAAGAAGAGCTTATGGGTGTGTATGTGAGAAAGATTGTGTGTCCATTAAAATGTGTGTGAGGGGTCCTATTTATAGTGTTCTGGGAAGCCTAGGGACGTGGACCTGCTTAATGGTGGAGATTATGCCCGAAAATCTGGTCCAAAACCGAGTGGGATCAAAAAAGAAACAAAATCGGAGATTTTCGGGGATTCTGGGCAGGAATGACCGCCACTGTCGGCGGTCATCCACCACACGTCCGCCATGACCGGCGGTCATGTGGGGATGCCCGCCGGCAGCCGGCGGTCGTCGCGAGATGTCTGCCGGTCGCCCTGCGTATCACCCGTTCTTTCCTTTTCGAGCCCCCAATCCCCCTAATTCAGGCCTGATTCGATCCTACCGTGTAATCAACCCCTATTCTACCCAGAAATCACTCAATTACTTGGTCATCACTCCCTCAAATCATTCCATAATCAAAAGATTACCCATTAACACCCAAAATCATACCAAAAACACATAATCTAATTAAATGATAATTAACTCTGATTTTCCACAAAAAATAGAGCTAAAATTGACCTGCAAGAAATGTGTTAATGGGCTGGACAAACTCTGGAGAATTAATTTGGACCCTTAAATCCATTCTCAACCCAATAATAAATCATCTCAATATTATTGGGTCAAAAACAACTAAAAGAGCCCATGCAAATGCATTTTAATAAATAAACCATATCATATATTTTATCCTAAGGTTAAAATCATCTCATTAATCCTAGGACTTAAGCGTATAAAGGTTTATGTCATCAAAATACACCAATTCTACTAAATTAAAATTCATATTATGCTTGAACCTTAGACCAAATCATCTCATGATCCTAAGTCTACACATGTACGAAGTCTAATTTAGAAAATTTTCGTGGGTCAAATTTGGGTGTTCACACTACCATAAGAGGGCGAGGGAATTTGAGTCCACTACAAAGCTTTCCTTAAGTGATAGTGGCTTGAGTGAACCCGTTTCTCGTTGCTTTGCAATGATGGGGATTAATGGGCCTCGGACCTCTTGCGATATCCATTATCACATGTGACAAGGTCAAACTATTCCCTATTGGCAATCTTTTAGCCCCCAACCAGCTGCATACTCTGAGTATCTCATGATTGATGAATCAATGAGTGGTACGTGCAATTGAGGGACTGGCCCTCGGTTTATGGGAATCATCTCATCCCATATTTTTGGGAATCATCTCATCCCGAGGTGGTAACATCGTTTTATCTATCGGGTCGTTGGCCTGACCTTCTTAGTCTGGGTGCTACCTCATGCCGAGGTTTGTGCATTTCACCTCATGTTCGGGTATTACCTCATGCCGAGGTGTGTGGATTTCATCTTATGTCTAGGTGTTACCTCATGCCGAGGTTTGTGAACCTCATCCTATGTCTGGGCGTTACCTCATTCCAAGGTTTGGGCATTTCTTCTTTTGTCTGGGTGTTACCTCGTTTCAAGGTTTGTGAACTTCATCTTGTGTCCACCTCATGCCGAGGTTCATCTCATGTCCGAGTCGTTACCTCATGCCGAGGTCCGTGTATTTTAGTTTTCTTCATCTCATCGTTTGTGAGAACTTGGTTCCCGGCATTCCGACTTGTATGTCTCAAGGTCGGCTCTCATGAGGTAAAAAGTTAGAACGCTGGGAACCAAGTTCTCACAAATGATGAGATGAAGAAAACTAAAATACACGGACCTCTACATGAGGTAACTGGACACCCCACATCCATCCACTTCTCAGGTTGACTAGATTTTCTTTTGCAAAGACTGGGCTTTGGCTTTTGACAGGGTTGACATAGACTGGACCAGGTTGACTCATGTACTCGGGTTTGTGTGTCTGGGTCCTCTCGGTATTGCCTCATAGGTTCCCTTATGGTCTCACTGGTTTGGAAAAGGTGTCTTGCGATCGTCTTGGTTTTTCGATTCCCTCACGGTCTCATGGGTGTGAGAAGGAGGTTGCCCCATGGTTGGGTTGCCTGGATCCCATGCCCCTAGATTGCCTAATCAGATGTACCGTGCCCCTTGAGACATATAAATCGAAAGCGGGCAAGGATGCCCCCAGCATCTCATCATGGTTTTAGAAGTTTGTGGTGCTCCGGTATATGTTAGCCAAACAAAACGGGGTACCATGCCCCAAGTCCCGAATTTTTTCGCAGAATAAATGAACCCTATAGATGATTTATTTGATTCAAACAACGTGTTTCATTACTTTAGGACCCAAAAATATGCATACGGGGCTTAATTTTGAGAAAGAGGCCAACCCGAGGTGCGGGGCCCACAAAAAGTCGAAGGTGAACCTGCACGGGAGGTGGCGGTCATGTGTGGAAGCATGCCGATGCGTGGCGGTCATGCAGGGATGACCGTCAGGTCTGGCGGTCTTCACGCCATGACCGCTGGCGCCTTGGCGGGTTTTTAAAACCCATTCCTCCTTCTCTCTTCTCTTATTCCACTCAAAAGCGCTCCCAAAAACACCCAAAGACTCCTAACTCTCTCAATTTTTCTTCTCCTATTGTCCCCAAAGCATCCTAAAACGCCTCCTAATCCCTCCTTGTCCTCATCATCCATGGCATCATCATCCCCTGATCTCCCAAAATCGCGGGAGGAAACTATGAAGAAATACCACCCAAAATCCAATTCGGAGGAGAATCGGGATTTGTTGTTGAAATCTCCTAGTAGGCATATCTCCACTCAACTCCATAAGATCCAAGTAAGTAATTCAAACACCAAAATTCATTATGTCCCTCATTTTTATGACATTTCGAGTTTATGCTCACATGCCCTTTGAACTTGGAATTTGTGTGGTGCATGGTGTGTTAGAATGTTCGAAAACGCCCTATGGATGCCTGTAATGCTTTCCTACATGTTTACCTCATGGATTTAAACACAAAAACTTGTGAATTAAGGTTTTGCCCAAATTGGGGGATTTAGGGTTCTTGGTGAAATTTAAGGATTCCGAAAGGTTCGGGTACTGTTCTGGTATTATGGATGCACATAATTGATGTTGGGTGGTCGGGTATTGATGGGCTTGTCCCAATTTTGGCCAATTTTGAAACTTTTCCGTGGCGACTTTTGTGATTTTCTTGCATTTTGATCCATGAGTAAAACCATGCTATGATGTTGGAACGAATGATGTGAGTGTGTAATCCTATTCTCATGATGCATGTCTTGCTGTATATGGCCTTGGTTTAACCTTACCGAGTCTGAGCTGATGTATGTATTGGCTTCTTTTGGTGTATTTACACAGGATTTAAAGGACAGGCAGCGAAACCATGCTGGGGCCAATGCTCGTCGCTTTATCCTCGACTATGTGAAAAGGAACAAGCCCGTGCAAGAGATCATCGAGAGAATCGGGTTGTGGGACTTCTTTCGCACCTTTAAGGGAGACAAGGTTGATTTGCAGGCGGTATCGACCCTAGGAGAGAGGTGGTGGGATACCACCAACACTTTCCATCTTGCCTGTGGGGAGATGACGATGATCCCGTCAGACTTTTCTCACAACACTGGATTATTGTTTCAGGGCGGATCAGTTGTTTTTTATCAGCAGTTAGGCCATAACCGCTTCCAGGAATTAGTGGGGTTGCTCCCTAAGTGGACTCGTGCGTGTGAGGTATCGCCTAAGTGGCTACAGGATGCCTTACTGGATTCTCGGTATCCCAGGACAGCCGAACAAAGAGCTCGGGGTTTGGTCTTGCTGAGCTTGAATAGGACTATTTTTGCCTCAGGCAGTGACCGGGTCCGATGCGACTTGCTGGCGTCACTGGTTTACCTGGACCGTCCATGCATTGATTGAGCTTCAGCCGGTTCTGCTAATGCCTATTGGGAGATGACTAATTTTTCTCGGGTTACTGCCAAACACTTCTATGGCTCAGCTTGGGCCTGGGAGGTATACCTTCTTTCTTTGCTCTTGTCGTGCTCGACTGCTTTCTTTGCAATTAACCAGGTTACCTCTACAGGTATGGGGTCAGGAGTATCTTGGACTTTTTGCTCCAAAGTTGTCATCTGATGAGGAGGTATGGTCGTTTTCCATTCGTTGGCGTTCCCCGAGTCGCAGGACCAGGAGTCACGTCCATGACCGAGTGTGGGCTTGTCATTACATAGATCATGTTGCTGTATCGGGCAAGGTACCTCCTCTCTTACTGCCTTCGTTTATTCCTTATTGAGGTCATTTGGCTCCCATCTTAATGGATGTTTGATGATAGGTCCGGTTTACACCCTTTGCGGCTTATCGGGGTAGGTTGGCAGGGGACAGTGCCTGCGTTTCGAGATGGACCAACACCGGTGTTTAATCGGGTACCAGGACATGCAGGTGTGGTATCTTGGGGACCATGTTTGTGCACAAGTCTTGGGAGAGCCACGGATTCCATCCGTTCCAACGATCTTCATGCGGGATATCAACGAGCGGGGTGAAGCTATGGATGATGACTATCTGGATTGTCATGTTAACGAACTCACCAGTTTGGGCGACTATTCCTCCTTTATAAGTGAATTCTTGATGTCTCCTCTGACCACCCCAGAGGCAAGAGGATCGGTAGCTAGTACTGGGCCTTCGCGGCAGAGTTCCGCCTTGCGAGGGAGGAAAGGCACCAGGGCGTCTTCTTCTACGTCTGGTCCTATTCTTCTGGCATATGAGGCCGACTTTGAGTCCTTCGATGATTCTTATAGGCGTTGTCGGGTGCCCTTTTCCGAAGACCTTCCTCCTGATTTCCCACCATTCCCGGCTGACATTCCCCCCAAAATGTCTTCTTTCTTTCAAAGCTTGATTGAACCTCTTTGTGCTACAGGTCCCAGCTGCTGAGGCTTCTCGGCTTTGGACACTGCTTGGGCGGGCCAAGGCGACATTGACAGCTCAGGCTATCCAGATACGGGAGTTGACTTCCTGCGTGAAGGAAGGAGGATTTGCTCTCCCTGTGCCGTCACCTCGGGATCCCCATCCTTCTAGACCTTTTGTGCCTCCTTCTGTCCCTCAACCGACTCCTCGTGCTGCTGACCCCAGTTCTGATGATTCAGAAGATACCGTTCAGGAGCACACTCGGCCGATTCGTCAACCCCGGAGCAAGAAGAGACGGTCTTGATTGACATATGTATGCATTACGATCTTGATGGACTATTCCTCCTTCTTTCCTCTCTTTTGTTTGCATGTCCTTTATGACTTGACACATGTATTTTGGCGATTTTATCCTTTTTCCTATATGCGAGTGTGCACATCCTAGGTTCTAGACTTGTGTACTTGGATGGGATTACTCTTTGTCTATATGTGTGTTGGCTTTCCTATTCATGAGATGCAAACATGTATGCAATTTTTCGAAATTCACCGAGTCATGCATCGTGGGTGTCGGGATAGGTTAGATGTTTGGTTTAAGGTATTTCCACGAGGTCACATAGACGCCCACCTCCCTTTGCTAGGGTATATCATGAGGAATAGTTTCAAAGCAGATACTTCCATGAACATCTGCATGCTCCCAACCACCCCAAACTCCATTGGCCTTAACTTTTGCCTAGGCAGCACTTTCCGGTTTTCAACCTAGCAGGCGTGTCCTAACTTTTGCCTAGATCACCCTTTTGGGTTTTCAACCTAGTGTACTGGTTCCCCCTCTCTTTCTTCATTTTTCTTATTTTCTATCTCAAGAGGTGACGATTGCACATTGTCTAGGTGGTGATGCATTCCCAAATTTTCCACCCCAGGGTGGCGACTTTGGGAGATGATTTGGTGCTGATCCTTCTTGAAAATATGATCCAGGCGGGACCGAGGGTAATGCTTTAAAGAACTCGGAATACTTTTTCAATAGAAGGTGTCCAGACTTAAACCTTATCATCTTCCATCAACTTAACTTAAGAACCAACATTTATTTAGACCGGGCTCATTAATAGAGTTACCTACGTACCAGCGGAAATGATATTCGATGAAATGAGAAGTTTGAATAGCACATTGGTTGCAAAGAACATATCCCCCTTTCTTTTCCTTTTTTTCTTTTTTTTTTCATTATTTCTTTTCTTTTTCTTTTTTTTCTATTTTTTTTGTTTTTTTGGGAGATGACTTCACAAGCCAGGCTTATTATTGCGAGCTAAAATAACTTAACAAATTTGGTTTGCTGGATTAGGCCTTCGTAGTTCATTTTATGGTTCCAAACCAAGTTGATAAATTCTATAGTGAGAGTTTCCTTTAGACCGTCATGTTGGGCCTCAATCCTCTCTGCTTTGTCTTCAAATCCGGGGCTGCCTTCATCTTCTTCACTAGACATCATGCCATCTCGTGATTTTGGATGCTCTTCAGACCTTGACATGTCACCCTAATCATCCCATTTGCTTTTCCTCAGTTCCCTGATGCACTCCCAGAGGTTCTCCTTTGCTTTGATGCTCTCTCGTGTAAGGGCAGCATTTCGAAGTTGGATACCCCTTATCACATCTTCAACAAGTGCATATTGCCCCATGGCATCCCTGAACTGCTTTATGGCTTCTTGAGCAAGTGGTTGCCCCAGTAAAATTCCTCGAAGGATTGTTTCTTCTAGTCTCCCCACCAAGGCCCGGAATGTCAATTGCACCTCCTTCTCTTGTTGAAGACTCTGATCCTTATAAATAGGAAATTCATCCCCCATCGGTTCACCCCTTTGACCAATTCTTTCACCGATAGTATCCCTTGATTGGTTAGCATGCTCACTGTTCATGGTTGCCCTTCACTGCCCAGGTAAAGAAGTGGGTTTTAGTGCCTTGTACGGTTGGTCTCAAAGGAAAAAATTGATAACAAATGGTTTGGACAAAAGAGGTGGAACATGGGCTGACTCTCGACTCGGTGTGTCTTATTTTTTTAAAAAAAAATTCAATGCATAATGACATGTATAATGCAATCCTAATTTCTCCTGTTCTTAGGGCAATTGGACATCCACTCAAATTGTCTCAAAGTGAATCTCTGTTGAATTATGGTTAGTCACTACGAGAAGATATGGAGTGCCTCCTTCACCTTGATAGCCATGGATGATTACTCCTCTTTTCTCCTTTCTCAAACCCCATGTATGCATAGATTCGGATTCCAAAATAACAAGATATACACGTATGTACAACACAAAACGAGATCCATGCAAATGCAGGTACCACTTATTGATTCATAATGCATGAGATGCTCAGGGTATGCAGCTGGTTGGGGGCCAAAAGACTGCCGCTAGGGAATAGGTTGACCTACTCACATGTGATAATGGATATCGCTTGAGGTCCCAGGCCAGTTAATCCCCATCATTGCTAAGCATCGAGAAACGGGTTCATGCAAGCCACCACCACTTAAAGAAAGTATGTGGTGGACTTGGCTTCCCTCGCCCTCTTACGGTAAAGGCTTCACATAAATCATCATGAATGTAGGGCACTTATGATGACAAACAAAAAGACACACAAAGCTCTATGATTGCACAAGATTTCTTAAACCCACTACTTCCCCAGTGGAGTCGCCAACTGTGAGAACTCGACCCAAAATCACTTGGGCCTTCTCACCTATTCCTTATCACCTTCTTCCTAGGGTCTATCCCATGTCATTAGAGTCACCACCTAAGTTTTATTAGGGACAAAACTTAGGAAAAACCCTTGAATGACTCCTTAGGCGACTGGTCATGGCGAACCAAAGACATGGGATCAGGGGTTCGTCACGGATGGGAAGGTGTTAGGCACCCATCCGGGTTGAGTCAAAACCTTGTGCAATTAAAGAGAAAAGTGTGCCTTGTGCAAGTGTGCAAGAGTGTGGAAAATAAAGAAAGAGGGGAGGAAAAAATTTGGCTTGCATCCCGTGTGAAACCGAGACTACCTACGTACCCGAGTGATCGGGGTCAAAGCCACGTAGTTCTAAACATGGCACTAATCGGCCACTCACATCATCAAAAGCATCAGCAATCAATCAGCTAGAATCAATCAAAAAGGGATTTAGGATTACCTTAGGTAGCCCTCCTCTAGCTCCTTGCAATAGGTCGAGTTCTACACCCACCTTCTTGCCACTCCTTAGCTCTATGGTTGATCCTCTTCTTGATTCCTCCTTGCTAGACTGCTGCTCGATGCTCCCCACGAAAATCCTCCAGAGTTTCTGCCTTAGAAAGTAATTCTAAGCTTGGAGAAGTAGAGTTTCTCCAAGCAAGAAGAGCTTATGGGTGTGTATGTGAGAAAGATTGTGTGTCCCTTGAAATGTGTGTGAGGGGTCCTATTTATAGTGTTCTGGGAAGCCTAGGGGCGTGGACCTGCTTAATGGTGGAGATAATGCCCGAAAATCTGGTCCAAAACCGCGTGGGATCAAAAAAGAAACAAAATCGAAGATTTTTGGGGATTCTGGACAGGAATGACCGCCACTGCCGGCGGTCATCCACCACACGTCCGCCATGACCGGCGGTCATGTGGGGATGCCCACCGGCAGCCGGCGGGCGTCGCGAGATGTCCGCCTGCGTATCACCCGTTCTTTCCTTTTCGAGCCCCCAATCCCCCTAATTCCGGCCTGATTCGATCCTACCGCGTAATCAACCCCTAATCTACCCAGAAATCACTCAATTACTTGGTCATCACTCCCTCAATTCATTCCAGAATCAAAAGATAACACACAAAATCATACCAAAAACACATAATCTAATTAAATGATAATTAACTCTGATTTTCCACGAAAATCAGAGCTAAAATTGACCTGCAAGAAATGTGTTAATGGGCTGGACAAACTCTGGAGAATTAATTTGGACCCTTAAATCCATTCTCAACCCAAGAATAAATCATCTCATTATTATTGGGTCAAAAACAACTAAAAGAGCCCATGCAAATGCATTTTAATAAATAAACCATATCATATATTTTATCCTAAGGTCAAATCATCTCATTAATCCTAGGACTTATGCGCATAAAGGTTTATGTCATCAAAATACACCAATTCTACTAAATTAAAATTCATATTATGCTTGAACCTTGGACCAAATCATCTCATTGATCCTAAGTCTACACATGTACGAAGTCTAATTTAGTAAAATTTTCGTGGGTCAAATTTGGGTGTTCACACTACCTTAAGAGGGCGAGAGAATCTGAGTCCACTACAAAGCTTTCCTTAAGCGATAGTGGCCTGAGTGAACCCGTTTCTCGTTGCTTAGCAATGATGGGGATCAATGGGCCTCGGACCTCATGCGATATCCATTATCACATGTGACTAGGTCAAACTATTCCCTATTGGCAATCTTTTAGCCCCCAACCAGCTGCATTCCCCGAGTAACTCATGATTGATGAATCAATGAGTGGTACGTATATTTTTGTGTGATTATTGTTGTGGATTCAAGTATGTGTATATAAAGTTTTTTTTCTTTTGATAAACCAATAAACCAAATAAATAATAGAAAAGAGTATAAAAAAATTCGGTGGGCCCGCCCCGTACCGGCAAAGGGCGTTGCCCCTTGACCCCGCCCGCTAACTGCTAGTGGGACTGCATTGCTAACTCTGCGTAGGGTGCTATATTGCATGGTGTCAATTGACGAGTCTAGTAGACGAACCCTAGGAGAGTAAGTAGACATATTTAAGCCGATGACCATGACCTTCCTCACTAGAGATTTGAACGCTTAGGACATCGAGGGTGAATAATTCCTTGATTGGGAGAGGGTGATAGTGGAGACAGTGGAAGCCGGGGATGTATCCTTAGGCAAAAGGTGGGAAGTAGGCGGAAGCGATGATGGAGCACCAAGTTAAGTGACTTTGGGCCTTCTTCAAGGACGCAGATGCGAGCCCCATTATTCACAGTAGGAGAGGTGAGGTGACCTGATTGGGCCTTCTTCAAGGACGCAGATGCGAGCCCCAGTATTCATAGTAGGAGAGGTGAGGTGACCTGATTGGGCCTTCTTCAAGGACGCAGATGCGAGCCCCAGTATTTATAGTAGGAGAGGTGAGGTGACCTGATTGGGCCTTCTTCAAGAACGTAGATGTGAGCCCCGGTTTTTACTTGTGAAGCGAGTTAATGAGCCAAGATGAGAAGCTGAGAGAAGAACCATACAGTGGAGGGCCAAGCTGACAAGTCAAACCGAGGAACCAAACTGACAAGCCAAATTGATAAGCGGAGCTGAGGTATCAAGTGGAGACATTACCATTAGGCCTTCTCGTGAGAGGAGAAGTAAGTCCCAGTAGTTTTTGTGTTTTTTTTTTCAGTATAGTAATTATGCTGCATATGCAAGATTATATATGTTCCTTGAAATTTCTTTTTTCTGGATAAGGAAGAAATTGCTTATAGAGTTTATTTTTAAAAAATTGTCCATCAGACGAATCCGGATCCAACCCGGATAGATTGACCTTTTGGGTTCATCCTTCCTAATCGTTTTTTTTTTTGGTTTTTTTCTTAATTAATTTCACTGGCCAATTAATGTTTTTCCAGGTGTATGTTTATGGAAGCTAATTTCAAACTAGCTAGGTCTCCCGATTAATTACAAGGTGACCTTAATTCACAAGCCCTGTGCTAATGACGTGGATACATCAATTTCGCTCCAATAAAAATTAACAAACTCAACAATTTATATAGGGGTAGCTTAGGGAGACCATTATTGTGAAAAAATACTAAGAGAAGACTGGTACAGATATGATGGGGCTCTATTCCCTCTCTAACGTATTATTTACAGCTTAAGTAGATAGATAAGTATATATATGTATATATGTAGGACTCTGATTGGACATACCTTAATTACTAGAGAAATTGTAGTGCAAAGCAAATTAATTAAGCGTGCTTTCTTCATCCTTCTTCATTAATTAAAACCTAACCCATCGCTCATCATATTCTTCCCAGGCCATCGACAGCCATGGATCCCTTAAACATTGCTCTTATGCTGGTGATTTTGATTTTTGGACTATTATTTGTTGGATGCATGAGAGTCCATGGACGATTTAAACAACGAGGAATCGAACCAGAAGCACATGAGGAAGACATGGAATTAGGAATTCAACAACAGGAGGCACAAGAGGTGCGGGGAGACATGGAGTTAGGACAGTATCCAACAACAACAGCATCCATACCTCAGGCAGACACCGAAACCGAACAACAAGCACAGGCAGAAGAAGAAGACATCGACCAAAGACTAGGAGGACGACAACATCCTACAACAACAACAGATCCTGCAACAACAGAAACAATAACCTTGACAGATACCGCAGCAACCCTTAATCACACTACCACTCCTCCCTATCGCCGGGATCCATATCCGTACTTCTTTCGACGTCCTCGCCGAATTTTGAGTCCAAATTTATTTCGACCTGCATGGCAGGTGTATGTGTACAGTAGTAGTGCAAGTGAGGAAACGATTATTTCAAATAGTAGTAGTGGATGTGCTATATGCTTTGTTGATTTCAAGGATGGAGATTCGTGTAAGGTTCTTTCCGGTTGCAGCCATATGTATCATCTAAAGTGCATCAATCGGTGGCTAGTGAAGAAAACACGCTGCCCTCTTTGCCGTGTTTCTGTTCGTGGATATAATCGCGCTTATTCGTCGGTCTTAGCACTTTAGATGTTATCGTCAAATTGCTGCCACAGAGAGGAGAAATGCGGAAGATCCTGAATTTTTGTTTCTTTCTTTTTTTATCTGGGGTTGTATGCTATAGAATTTTATTTTTTTCAGCCCATTATGATCTCTGCTGGTAGATTATTGTTCGTTGAATTCTTTTTTATTTTTTCTTTTTTTTTCTGGATAAAAATTTTTTTAAGGTGTTTATTTCTATTAAGCTTTTCAGGATGGCTGTTTGGGTTGACCCACAATTGTTGTTTGGTCGAACAGAGGGTCGGTGAGAAATTAACTTTTGATGGTAGTGCGTTTGTGCAATCCTGCATATATAGAAAACTTTTATTTTTACCCTTTTGCTGTCAAAGTTTTTATTTCTCGTATTAATCAATACAGGAGTGCTAATGGGGGATTAATTCATGGCAATGGTAGTTCTACAGCATGAGTGGGGTATTTTAGGTTCGGTCTGCCAGCCAGCTGGGGCAGATGAAGTATGGACATATATATATGAAGTCATATATAGCACAACTTCATCTCCACGGCCTCGTATATATGTTTGAAAAAAAAAAAAATCTCTCTGCAGTCCACAGCAATAGCCAACATTTTGGAATAGATTATAAGGGTTGCACACCCAGAACAAGATTAAAATAACTTCTGCTTCGTTTTCTTCTTTGCTTCTTATTTTATCAATCACCCATTTTCTTGCTGATGCCTTCATTAGGTGTGTGAATTTCTTTTGTACAAGGAATGTCCATCTTGCAGATTGATCATATGAATTTCTTTTGTACGATGGCAGCAATTCTTCGGAATCTGCAGCTGCAAAATTACATAGGTTGTTTTCACTTTTGACTTCAGTATTCATGTCCTTTATCACGTATCACATCTTCGTGGCTACTGAGTCTGTAATTCACCAAAAATTATATCCTGTTACACATAAAATAAAACTAAAACTACAGCAAACATAATCTTTTAATTTGAAAAAAAAAACTGTTTCCTAACCAAATGAATAATATTTGTCCAAATTACGAGTTATAGCTGATGCACTAATGAAGGGTGTCAGGTGACTTATAGGCCCTGCCTAGTTTGGATTATTTTATCTTTTAATTTCAAATTAATATATCTTTTTTTTTTTTGATTTTGACATCCGGACTCTGCTTACTTTCCGGTTCCCTAGCCTTTGTTTTTTTGTTTTTCAAAAAAAAAAAATCAATGATCCCTTCTTTTCCCATTCCACTCATATTGCAATGAATCCTCTGCAATTACGGCTTTTCAAGTTTTGAGCTTTCAATTAAATATTTTTCTCATGTGTTGTAGAGGAGCTCGGGGCATTGTGGTTGCATAGGAAATTAGGCGGGTGATGAAAGCAAGGCTGTAGGAATTCATGTTGCTTTGTTTTCAATTTCAAGATTTAGGGATAAATAGGAGGAGGATGGCAGCACAAAGTTTTTGATGCTATGTAGTTGTCTTCTTTGGGGGAGAATTGAAAATGGGAAAAGAAATAAAAATTTATATTTAATTATTATAGTTTTATTTTTGAAATAAAAAATTTGTGAAGTAAAAGTAAAATAATAAACAATTCCAAATACAAAACGCTTCTTGACTGGTAAGTTATTTGGTGATAAAATTTTTCAAATAAAAATTTGAAGTTATTTGGTGATAAAAATTTGATGACAAGAAAATATTGAAATTAATAGGGTGAAGGGACAACTTTTATCATTTATCATTTAGGAGAGGTAAAGATTTTGATAAAACAATTTGGTTGCGTTTGCGTTCTTCCATTGGCATTTCAACATAGTTTTTTCTTATTTCAAAAATATAAATTAGGCTATCCCTATTAACATAAACTTTGATGAGTTCTAACTTTGGTATTCCATAGTGAACAACGCCTACGTTACGTATTCCATAGTCAACAATGCCTACCACTAATGAAGGGGACTCAATCTGCACAACGTACCATATTGGGAATCAATCCATGTATATCAGAAAATAAATAGACCTTTGATGGCATGATTATACTGTTAGGAAATTTGGAAGCTGTAACAGCCCAGGTAAAAATTTCATTTTTACCGGGACTGTTTAAGTTAATTTACAGTAATTTACCATTGATTTTAATCTTGGGTGATTAAATTATGGTAAATCGAGCTTTGGATTCCGAAACTGAGCCCTGACCCACGTTCGGAATTTTTCTGCGGATTTTACGGACCAAAATTGGAATTTTCGGGTCCAGGAATCTTCGGAAAAGCCGGGTTTACCCTCGAGTTATCGGTCCAGAGATAAAGATAAGTGAGTATATCGGATATTTTCTGGTCCAGGCGGGTCACACTTCACATGCAGCATAGTAACTGCATAATTGAAGTTCAATTATTCAGCCGCCTCTACCTGTTATGCCTGTGACTTACCAGTGATTTTGCTGCCTATAAAATTATTTTTCTTCTACCTTCCCAGTGCACCTCATCGCCACTATAACCATCTCTTCTCTTCTTTCCCTGCAAAAGCTCAACTCTGCCTACTGCAAACCTGAACCAGAAAGAAAAAAAAAAAGGAAAAAAAAGGGGAACACACAACCCGCTGCCACGTCATCTTCCCATCCTTTCCATTTCTTTTCTTTTCTTCCACCACACCACCGCCGTGTGAACCCGAGCCATCCATCACCACCAGCTAAGCCTCGCCACCACTCGCCACCACCACCATCTTCAGCTTCCTCGCTCGCCTAGCTCGTCGCCACCACGAGCCGCCGTGGCTGTCCAGACGAGACGAACCCGACCAGAGCGAACTCGCCCCGCCGCCGGTCTCTCTCGCCCGAGCCCTTCTCGCCTGCTGCTGCCGACACCGACGCCGTCTCCTCCGTTCCGTGCTTGCTGCCGCCGAGTTGCACCCTGCAGTCATCTCCCTCGCGCCACGATCTGCCGCCCCGCGTCAACTTCGCCGCCGCGATAGGTGAGTAGATTTGAGGAAGACGTGACCCGTTCAATGACGGGTGGGTCGGGTCGACCCGCGTGATGAGAATTAGGTCAGATGGGTTTTGGGCTGATTTGTTTGGGTTTGAACCAGTTGGGCTTGGAGTTTGGGTTTTGGCTTGGATGGGCTGATGTGTTGCTGGGCCTACCGTGTGGGCTGGCGCCTGGGCTCCTGGAAGGGGCTTGGGCTAAGCCCATGTAGTAGGTGGGGTTTGACACTATTTGGCCCAAGCTTTTAAAAAAAAAAAAGAAGAAAAAGAAAATAAAATAAAATCTGGGAAAAAAATAATTCTGGAAAATATAATGGAAAGGAAAATTTATTTTGGAAATTATTATATGGTATATCGTATGGAAGAAAAATAATAATTTGTAGAAATAATATTTTGGAAAGTACATACTTATGGTGTAATTTTGGAAAAGAAATTATCAAGGTAATAAAATACCGGAATAATATCCGGGTATAAATAAAGTACGATATTTTGACACTTGAAATAAATGGTGAATGATGATGATGGTAATGGAAAATTAACCGGGGGAGTAACCGAGACGAGTCAGTATTTATTTTTCCGGTACACAGTAATAGCATGGCGTTTGCATATCATCTTATGTGTGCATATTATTTGATTGATATAGGAGTTGATAACGAATAGTTTGCTGAGGAACCGGACTTGGAATTTGCTGGACATTTCCATAACTGAGTATTCGGCTAAGGTGAGGGTGGATAACCTTTGTTATGTTGCCTGTAATACCTTGTGTGCTTTGTTGTTTGATTGAACTGCTGAGATATTCACTATTGGTTATCGATTGCTGTGATTATTGCTGTTGTGGTTGTTGGATTAAGATATTGATTTTGTGTTGAGATTGATGTTGAACTATTGACTATGGATAGTTGAGAAATGGAAATTTGGAAATGATATGAGATGATGATATAATTTTCATGTGGAAAGTAGTGGTACGACCCGATGGTTTGGAAATTAATTTTGGGATGCTATGGTCGGTTACTTGGTTGGCATGTTGATGCATGTGGTTGGGGTATACCAAATACCCAGTGGTTATGAGGTTGGGGTATACCAAATACCCAGTGGTTCGGATATACCGAATATCCGGTTGGCATGTTGATGCCTGTGGTTGGGGTATACCGAATACCCAGTGGTTTGGATATACCAAATATCCGGTTTTGGGTTGTTGAACCCGATATGGTAAGAATGGTATGGTTCTCTTTGACCTAGCATCCAGAATTAATTGATAACCTGGTACGACCCTAGTTTGTCCAGTGACGGGGGCCCGGAAGATAAAATTGGAAACAATAATAATTATTCTTTTGGTCTTGGCTCAGTTTGTTGAGATATATTGTTGCTTGTCTGTGATTGCTTTTAAGTATTACGGTTGCCTGCATATCACTGTTTATCCTTCGTCGGTGAGCACTTCGGACTCACCCCTCGCCTGCAGGGTTTCATCTCGTAGGTTAAGTTATTTCGTAGTTCAGGTACGTCGTTTGATGGCTGCTTCTTTCTTCTCCACCTGACTCCGGATCCATACCTCCGCTGCATGTGCATATAAGTCTTCCGCTGCTGTGTGATATATGATGTTGTGTTGCTACTTTCTTGTGATGCTTATATTACTATTGATACTATCTGCAGCTGTTGTTGAGCACTGTGTTTGGATTGAATGATGGTCCCCGAGTATGGGTGACAGTTGTATTTTATAGTTTGCTGGTGAAAATTATTTGCACGATGTACTGTCTGTTCTATCAATAAGAATAGTTTCGGCACGTATTTAATGTGTACGGTAAATACGGGTCGGGGCGCTTCAGTTTGGTAGCGGAGCGGGCAGTAGATCCTTGGGTGTTGCTGTGATTATTTGTGCATAGTCTATCATGAGTTAGTATAATATGCATGCATATACATTCTCATATAGGGTAAGACGAATGGATCCAGTTGGAGGGAATCAGCATGCTGGAGGTCACCTAGATATCGATGTCATAGCAGGTAGTTTTACAGTCTTTGGTAGTACTGCATATACTTTGATTGATCCTGGTGCTACGCATTCTTTTGTCGCGCAAAGTTTTGCAACACAACATATCTGTACGGAAGAAAATTTAACTTGTCCGATGAGGGTTAGGTTACCTGCGGGTACAGTGGTCAAATTAACCCATGTGTGCAGAGACGTTTCTCTTTCGTACAATAATGAGGTTTTTCCTGCACGGTTGGTTGTGATGAACATGGGAGGTTTCGATATTATTCTGGGGATGGATTGGTTGTCGAGGTACAGTGCTTTGGTAAACTGTCGAACCAAGGAAGTGTTGTTGACTTCCGATGGTGGACGATAGGTTCTGTTGACAGGTATTGGGAGAGTTGCAACTACATGTAGTATCTCTGCTAACCAGGATGTCGGAATGAAGCCGTATGGTCCAGATGCCTTGTTGACTCATGTCAAGGGCGAAGAAGTTCAGACTCCGGTTTTGGGGGACATCATAGTTTTCAGAGAGTTTCCAGATATATTTCCAGAGGATCTACCAGGATTGCCACCTGACAGGGGAGTTGAGTACACTATCGACTTGATGCCCGGGGTGACACCTATTTCGATGGCACCGTACCGGATGGCACCGAAAGAACTCCAGGAGATGAAGAATCAGTTAGATGAGCTGTTAGAGAAAGGTTTCATCAGACCTAGTACATCACCTTGGGGATCACCATTTCTATTTGTGAAGAAGAAAGATGGCAGTTTGCGAATGTGCGTGGACTACCGCCAGTTGAACAAGGTGACAGTGAAGAACAAGTATCCGCTCCCCAGGATTGATGATCTTTTCGATCAGTTACAGGGAGCTACCATGTTTTCCAAGATTGTTCTTCGGTCTGGATATCACCAAGTCAAGATTGCAGAGAAGGATATACCGAAGACAGCCTTCCGCACTCGGTATGGTCACTTTGAGTTCACAGTGGTTCCTTTTGGCTTGACCAATGCACCTGCAATTTTCATGTGCTTGATGCACTTGGTCCTGAATGAGTTCTTGGATAAGTTTGTGGTAGTCTTCATCGACGATATTCTGATATACTCCAAGAACAGGGAAGAACATGAAGAGCACCTGAGGGTAGTACTGCAAAGATTGCGAGAGAAAGAGTTGTATGCCAAGTTCAGCAAGTGCGAGTTCTGGCTTGAAGAAGTAGCATTCCTTGGACATGTTGTATCCGGGGATGGGATTAAGATTGACCCTGCTAAGTAAAAGTTGTTCTAGAGTGGGAGTCGCCCAAGATGGTACCAGAAGTCAGAAGTTTTCTTGGCCTTACAGGATATTACCGGAGATTCATCGAGGGATTTCCTTTGATAGCTAGTCCTATGACCAAGCTGTTGAAGAAAGACCAAGCATTTTTTTGGAGTGATGCCTGCCAGAAGAGTTTTGATGAACTTAAGAAGAAGTTGACATCAATGCCAGTTTTGACAGTACCTAAGCCAGGAGTGGAGTATGTGTTATTTTGCGATGCTTCAGGTCTTGGTTTGGGAGCAGTTCTGATGCAAGAAGGCCGAGTGATTGCTTATGCTACGAGACAGTTGAGGCCACATGAGAAAAATTATCCGACACATGATTTAGAGAAGGCCACAGTGATCCTTGCTTTGAAGATTTGGCGACATTATTTGTTCGGAGAGAGATGCCGGATTTTCACCGATCATAAGAGTCTCAAGTACATCATGACTCAGAAGGAGCTTAACCTGCGACAAAGACGTTGGGTTGAGTTGCTGAATGATTATGATTGTACTATTGAGTATCACCTTGGAAAAGCTAATGTTGTAGCTGATGCTTTGAGCTGGAGACGACCAGAAGATGCTTCTACGACCTACTCGATATCCTCTCTTATCGAGTTAAGGAAGATGGGAGTTGACTTGTCAGTTGATGAGACGGGAGCTTTGTTCACACACATTGTAGTCAACTCTAACCTGAGAGGCTGGATTGTGGAGTTACAAGATGGAGATCCCAACCTGATCAAGCTGAAGGAAGCAGTCCGTAGTGGGAAGGAAGATAAGTTTCACATAGCCAAGGATAGTGCACTGATGCTAGGAAAACGTCTATGTGTACCCAGTGTTGGTGAGCTACGCAGTCAGATTCTTGAAGAGGGACATATGACACCGTATGCTATGCATCCCGGGAGCACCAAGATGTATCAGGATTTGAGGAGTCATTTCTGGTGGCCGTACATGAAGAAAGACGTAGCAGAGTATGTTGCTAAGTGTATCACCTGCCAGCAAGTGAAAGCTGAGCATCAGGCTCCAGCTGGGAAGATGAGATCTTTAACAGTGCCAGAATGGAAATGGGAGATGATCACTATGGATTTTGTGGTCGGATTACTGTTGACTCGAAGACAGCATGATGCTATCTGGGTTATCATTGACCGACTTACAAAATCAGCCCATTTTCTTCCCATTCGACAGACAGACACCTTGGATAAGTTGGCGAAGCAGTATGTTGCAGAAATTGTGAGGCTACATGGAATTTCTAAGTCCATAGTCTCAGACAGAGATACGAGGTTCACATCATGGTTTTGGAAGAGTTTGCAAGCAGCTTTGGGTACGAAGTTAAGTTTCGGTACCGCTTTTCATCCTCAGACAGACGAACAGTCGAAGAGGACTATTCAGACGCTGGAAGATATGCTAAGGGCTTGTGCTCTTAACTTAAGTGGGAGTTGGGATCAGTATTTGCCTTTAGCGGAGTTTTCCTACAACAACAGTTATCATTCCAGTATTGGCATGCCACCATTCGAAGCTCTTTACGGAAGAAAGTGCCGAAGTCCAGTTTGTTGGGATGAAGAAGGTCTTCATTTGATCGTTGGTCCAGACTTGGTTAAGCAGACAGTTGACAAGATTCAAACAGTTAAGCAGAGTATGAGAGTAGCACAGGACCGACAGAAGAGCTATGCCGATAAGCATCGTTGTGAGATGGAGTACCAGGTGGGAGAAAGAGTTTTCCTCCAAGTTGCACCTTGGAAGGGTGTAATCAGATTCGGGAAAAGAGGGAAGCTGAGTCCCAGGTACATCGGGCCGTATGAGATTATGGAAAGGGTTGGACCCTTGGCGTACAAATTGTCTCTACCAGAGGAGTTGTCACGGATTCATGACGTGTTCCATGTCTCCATGTTGAGGAGGTACAGATCCAATCCGAGCTAAGTGGTTACTGCAGCAGATGTTGAGGTCGCAGAGGATCTTACGTATACATAGTCGCCAGAGCAGATTCTTGCCCGGGAAGTCAGACAGTTGAGGAACCGAGTTATTCCGATGGTAAAGATTAAGTGAAGCAAGCACTCTGCGAACGAGTCTACGTGAGAAGTCGAGGAGCATATGCGTTCTTAGTATCCGCACTTGTTCACAGCTTCGGAGTGAATTTCGGGGACGAAATTCTTTTAAGGTGGGTAGGCTGTAATAGCCCAGGTAAAAATTTCAATTATACTTGGACTGTTTAAGTTAATTTACAGTAATTTACCATTGATTTTATTCTTGGGTGATTAAATTATGGTAAATCGAGCTTTGGATTCCGAAACCGAGCCCTGTCCCACGTTCTGCTTTGGGTCCAGGAATCTTCGGAAAAGCCGGGTTTACCCTCGAGTTATCGGACCAGAGATAAAGATAAGTGGGTATACCGGATATTTTCTGGTCCAGGCGGGTCACACTTCACATGCAGCATAGTAACTGCATAATTGAAGTTCAATTATTTTGCCGCCTCTACCTGTTATGCCTGTGACTTACCAGTGATTTTGCTACCTATAAAATTATTTTTCTTCTGCCTTCCTAGTGTACCTCATTCTCACCATCACCATCTCTTCTCTTCTTTCCCTGCAAAAGTTGAACTCTGCCTACTGCAAACCTGAACCAAAAAGAAAAAAAAGGTAACACACAACCCGCTGCCAAGCCATCTTCCCTTCCTTTCCATTTCTTTTCTTTTCTTCCACCACACCACCGCCGCCGTGAACCCGAGCCATCCATCACCACCAGCCAAACCTCGCCACCACACGCCACCACCACCATCTTCAGCTTCCTCGCTCGCCTTGCTTGTCGCCACCATGAGCCGCCGTGGCTGTCCAGACGAGACGAACCCGACCAGAGCGAACTCGCCCCGCCGCCGGTCTCTCTCGCCCGATCCCTTCTCGCCTGATGCTGCCAACACCGACACCGTCTCCTCCGTTCCGTGCTCGCTGCCGCCGAGTTGCACCCTGCAGCCGTCTCCCTCGCGCCACGATCTGCCGCCCCGTGTCAACGTCGCCGCCGTGATAGGTGAGCAGATTTGAGGAAGACGTGACCCGTTCAATGACGGGTGGGCGGGTCGACCCGCGTGATGAGAATTGGGTCAGATGGGTTTTGGGCTGATTAGTTTGGGTTTGAACCAGTTGGGCTTGGAGTTTGGGTTTCGGCTTGGATGGGCTGATGTGTTGCTGAGCCTACCGTGTGGGCTGGCGCCTAGGCTCCTGGAAGGGGCTTGGGCTAAGCCCACGTAGTAGGTGGGGTTTGACACTATTTGGCCCATGCCTTTTAAAATAAAAAGAAGAAAAAGAAAATAAAATAAAATCTGGGAAAAAGAATAATTCTGGAAACTATAATGGAAAGGAAAATTTATTTTGGAAATTATTATATGGTATATCGTATGGAAGAAAAATAATAATTTGTAGAAATAATATTTTGGAAAGTACATACTTATGGTGTAATTTTGGATAAGATATTATCAAGGTAATAAAATACCGGAATAATATCCGGGTATAAATAAAGTACGATATTTTGACACTTGAAATAAATGGTGAATGATGATGATGGTAATGGAAAATTAACCGGGGGAGTAACCGAGATGAGTCAGTATTTATTTTTCCGGTACACAGTATTAGCATGGCATTTGCATATCATCTTATGTGTGCATATTATTTGATTGATATAGGAGTTGATAACAAACAGTTTGCTGAGGAACCAGACTTGGAATTTGCTGGACAATTCCATAACTGAGTAATCGGCTAAGGTGAGGATGGATAACCTTTGTTATGTTGCCTGTAATACCTTGTGTGCTTTGTTGTTTGATTGAACTGCTGAAATATTCACTGTTGGTTATCGATTACTGTGAATATTGCTGTTGTGGTTGTTGGATTGAGATATTGATTTTGTGTTGAGATTGATGTTGAACTATTGGCTGTGGATAGTTGAGAAATGGAAATTTGGAAATGATATGAGATGATGATATAATTGTCATGTGGAAAGTAGTGGTACGACCCGATGGTTTGGAAATTAATTTTGGGATGCTATGGTCGGTTACTTGGTTGGCATGTTGATGCTTGTGGTTGGGGTATACGAAATACCCAGTGGTTATGAGGTTGGGGTATACCAAATACCCAGTGGTTCGGATATACCAAATATCCGGTTGGCATGTTGATGCCTGTGGTTGGGGTGTACCGAATACCTAGTAGTTTGGATATACCAAATATCCGGTTTTGGGTTGTTGAACCCGATATGGTAAGAATGGTATGGTTCTCTTTGACCTAGCATCCAGAATTAATTGATAACCTGGTACGACCCTAGTTTGTCCAGTGAGGGGGCCCGGAAGAAAAAATTGGAAACAATAATAATTATTCTTTTGGTCTTGGCTCAGTTTGTTGAGATATGTTGTTACTTGTCTGTGATTGCTTTTAAGTATTACGGTTTTCTGCATATCACTGTTTATCCTTCGTCGGTGAGCACTTCGGACTCACCCCTCGCCTGCGGGGTTTCATCCCGTAGGTTAAGCTGTTTCGTAGTTCAGGTACGTCGTTTGATGGCTGCTGCTTTCTTCTCCACCTGACTCCGGATCCATACCTCCACTGCATGTGCATATAAGTCTTCCGCTGCTGTGTGATATATGATGTTGTGTTGCTACTTTCCTGTGATGCTTATATTACTGTTGATACTATCTGCAGCTGCTGTTGAGCACTGTATTTGGATTGAATGATGGTCCCCGAGTATGGGTGACAGTTGTATTTTATAGTTTGCGGGTGAAAATTATTTGCACGATGTACTGTCTGTTCTATCAATAAGAATATTTTTGGCACGTGTTTACTGTTTACGGTAAATACGGGTCGGGGCGCTTCAGAAGAGCTATTAGTTGCCGAGCAATTGATGGCATGATTATACTCTAAAGAGGATTGGAAAGTGCAAAAGCTGTTATTCTCCAGTGATAATGTTGTTTTGATCATTCTCACTTTTGGCCTGATTAGGAGTGAACATGCAGGTTGTCACGGTATAGTCGGATCCGTCTCCTATTTTTGGAGTTCGGCTTGAATCACTAATCGGTAAAGGTCGTCACGGTATAGTCGGATCCGTCTCCTAGTCTACACAGCCTAATTTTAGGTAAGTATTGTTTTTTTTGTACAGTTGAAAGCCTGAGGCACCTAAACTACCTAAACTACCCCTACCCCATCCTAACCCAAACGAAATTGACACCTGCACCCGGACTCGAACCCGGGTGGCCTCCGTGGCTGGAGGACTTGATGCCAACCCGACCAAGTGGTCAAAGGCGGTAAGTATTGTTATTGCTCTTGCATTTTCTTTATGAATTACTATTACGTTGCAATGAATGCATACTTTGTGCTATGGTTTATCTGAAACGTCCATGTTAGGTTGATTAATGGAGTTAAAGCAACTAATATTGAATCACATACAAAATTAAAACATCCTACCTACGTCTATTTAAATATTATTAGTAACCCATTCTTGTGGAGTTGTGGTGTGGTTAATATTGTGAAGAGTATAACTTTGCTGTGGATTCGTGGAAAGGTTCATGCTTCTATGTTGCCCTTTTTCGATTTGTCCTGTCATCATAAAAATCTGGATGGTACTGTATTAACAGAGGAGGAGAAAATTACAGAAAGGTAATAGTAAGAAGTATCTAGTAAACAAGGAGAATTGTCAACATACAACAGATCTCTCTCTTTGCTAAGAGTACATAGAATCTTTCAAATGTACAGAATCTTTATGCTCATAGTTGCAATCAACTAAAGGCTGAGTAAAAGTTGTATATGAAAGTAAGCCACACACAGTATGTAAACACCAAATGAAATATATAAGAACTAGAGTATGTAGACATAAAATCAAATATATTCCGCAACATAAATCCTTGGCTTTTGCTTAGCTAACATAACATCTTGGTGTGTTGCAATTGTTGGATCCTTATTCATATTCATCATCTGTCTCTCTGTCCTGAATATCTAGTTCATCATCTGTCTCTTCCACATTAATACCTTCGCCGCCGTCAACTTTCAATTCCTTTAGAGTTCTCAAAATAAAGTTGATTTTCGGATGAAGCTCAGGGTCGAGTTGTACATAGTCAAGTGCCAAATTGGTGTTCTTCACCACATCTTCTTGTAAGCATTCTCACTTTGGAGTTCAGCATGCATTGCATGCTCTTTACTACTTGTGTGATGAAACTCTTTTTGCTGAATTCGTTGTCAGTTTTAGCATCTTTCTTCACCAACTTGTAAAGTGGAATGGTTTACTTCAAAACTTTTAGGTGAACAAATCCGAAAAATAAAAAAAAAATTAGTGCCCCAGACTATATGACAGTTTGGTCTTGGATTCGGCGTCTAGGTTTTCTCATATTTTCTAAGTCTAATGGATACTATCAATTTACTAAAAGGCAAAAAATGCTTTATATGTTTTCTTATTTACAATTTGTTATACAAAATGTGATAAACAATTATTCGAATGTGATTAGTAGTCTAACAAAAGATAAACAATAAGAAAGTGATTTACATCCATTCTCCACTCAATGATGATTAGAATGCTTGTTGGTATTATATTCATGTGTGACAGGCCTAATTGGTGAATGTTCTTGATTGAACGCGTGATTTTCACCAAGATTTTGTTACCCTCTCATAGATATGTAAATTGATTGAAATGACAGCACATTTAAGTTTCAAATGTTACCTTTTGATTTAGCTTCAAGATAGGTACTCATGTTTTCCATGAGAAGGTAGTACCCATCCAATTGTTTGTTTGGGTTGCTGAATCCCTCAAGTTCTCTCCACTACAAGGAAAGTAATGTTTCTTAGATGGAATGTATTGATTCTCATCATGGCGATTGACAATTAATTATTGCGATTCTATCGATTCTTATTATTGCGATTGATGATTAACTATTATGATTCTACTTAGGCTTTCATGACAGAAGTAAACATATAGAAAAAGCAAAAAGGACATGTAATGGACAATGAAATGCAAGAGACGTGATGCTCACATGAGGATTCCGTTAGGATCACAATATAGTGCTTGATTGCACACAACTCAACGCCGACCTTCGTTCGTCAATTAACACATTTTAAGGGAATTGGTAGTCAAGGATTATTGAGTTGTTGAGGAGGAAGATACGGATATAAGACTTCAGCAAAAACAGCAAGGCAAAATTATGTTAGCACATGGAAAAATTTATGATAGACAAGAGAATTTCATAAATTTACTAACTAAGCATCTTCAAAAGCACATACAAATTATCTGATATATGTGACATATGTTGCGATGGTTCCCAAGCTTTGTTGGAAAAATCTGGCCTATAATGGTTTCACAAGGGAATTTCATAATTGTCACCAACAAAGCAGCAACACTTTCCAGGTAGCCGTAACCTAGGTTTGCCTTTATTAGTTTCTCTAGGTTACTTGAAAATCTCTATTTATAGGACCCCATTTTTTTTGATACAGTGGATAAAGCCAAATAGGCTGACAAAAAACACGCCTTACTCGGCTGTCAAAATACAAAATACATCAGAACTAAGCAAACTACTGGGTAACTCCCCCTGAACATCAAATTCTAGTTCTGTCAAAACCTCATGTGGTGAAGTTTGGAACTTCATTATGCCCGGACAAAAATCAAAAGCCAACTTAGCGAGCTTATCTGCGCATTGGTTCGTCTCCCTTGCTATGTGCTTCAGTTTCACTTCCCATGGTCTCAAAATCATTTTCCTGACATCCCTAGCAAGAGTAGGTAGAAAACTGTGATTCTCTTCTTCCGATAGGATGAGATCATCAGCACTTGGCAGTCCACCTCCGCTTCTATCCACCTGAAACCATGGTCCCAGGCCATTTCTAAAACCATTTTAAGGCCCCAAAGTTCCGCTTGCACCACTGATGTGCATGAAATTACACATATTTTACAGCTTACACTATCGTCTTTTGGCCTTGCATTCATCCATTATTTATGCATTTAGGTACCAAAACACTTTTTTTATCTTCAAAACTATCTTTCCTCATCCTTGGTTGCTTTCAGGTGCATTTTGGTGCAAATTGGAGCTTATTTGGCAATTTTTGGTTCAGCAGCGTCACTGCCAGTGTCCACAGCGTCGCTGTCGACAAGGAGCTTCGAACCAAAACTTTATCTTTGACGAATTTCTCCTATTTCCTAGGGTTTTGAAGTCAATGCATTTGGAAGCTCCCACTTTGGAAAGAAGTTTATTTTTGCCACTTTTATGAGGAATGCTTATTCTCCAAGAATTAGGGTTTTAAATGAAGACTATATAAATATGAAGAGACAAAACCCTAGACACACACGCCATCTAAAACAAGAAGTCGGCAACAAGTTTTGAAGGTAGAAGAAAAGTGATTTCTAGGTTTTTACAATTGTAATGTCGACAACTCTCTTTTTACTATTCTTTTATTTTTCCATGAACTAAATCTTCTATCTAGGTTCAAGGGAAGTAGCTACAGATTCCTGTTTGATTTATAATTCAGTTTCTGGTTTTGTTGATTCGTTTTTGTCTTGATTTGTTATAGAGAGCTTAACAGTGTCTGCGGCCTGATCAGACCCAAACACTATTTTAGACGACTTAGTGACGGACCTAATAGTGAAACTAAAAACTAAGAATGTTCTATAACAAGCCTCTACCTTGCCGATTGTCGAAAGAGATTTTTAGGATAGTTGAGGATAACAGCGCCTAGCACAGCGACACTGCGCCCTAGGAAAGAGCTTCACTGGCGAAAGCGGGCTGTTCGGAACTAGGGTAGGTTTATTTCTATACGTGACAATAGTGTTGGAACTAATGCCTTTATGTTTCATATAGGTTTTGATATTGACAAACTATGCAGGAAGCAAAATGTTGGCATGAATTGAAATGAAGGCTCAAGCAAAAAGAAATAATCAAGCAAAGCCTTATGACATCAAAAGTTCAAGAATGGATGTGACAAGATCAAACAAGAAGAACAAGAAGAGTTAGGAACTCAATTGTATACAAGGTTAAAACATTCAATGTCTCTAAGATATTGGCTCAAAATAAAATGAATTTTGCTCATGCATAACATAACATATTTCCAAGCATAAAAATATTTTTCGAGCAATGAACATCGATGTCCTGCCCAGAAATCAATCTTTCGAGAAGGTTTCTAAGCTTTGAACATCGATGTCCAATATTGGAACATCGATGTCCTGCACTAAAATAATTTTTCCAAAAGTAGGCAGTAGTTTATAACATCGATGTCCGATTTCTGAACATCGATGTCCTCATGACCGTTATGCTTAAAAATTGCTTTGAAGAGTTTGAACATCGATGTCCTATTTCATAACATCGATGTCCTATTGATTCTGGTTTTAAGATTGTTTTGGGAATGTCCAAAACATCGATGTT
>JAKUCV010007253.1:9836-42196 GCA_028386065.3 Turnera subulata
TTTTGGTCTTGGCTTTGATGTGATTTAGTGAGATTCCTTTGACGTGTTGGTTGTGTTAGATTCCTTGATGCGTTGCTTGATTTAGATTCCTCTGTCGTGTTGTGTGTGTAGTTTCATCTGTTTGATGGTTGTTTTACTTCGAAAGTGTTATGGTTGAATATATCACTGTTTATCTTTCGTCGGTGAGCGCTTCGGACTCACCCCTCGCCTGCGGGGTTTCATCCCGTAGGATGAGTTGTTTCATGTACAGGCTTGGTGCATTCCAGACAGGCTGCAGCGTTTTCCTTGGACAGGGCTTGGATCCATAGATTGCATGTGTCGCATACAGTGTTAGTGAGTTTAAGTCTTCCGCTGTGCATATTGTTATTGTTGTTGGGCCATTGGGCCAGTTTTATTATTATTGATGTTATTGATGTTGGGCCGTAGGGCCATATTGTTGTTTATACTTTGGGGCTGTTGAGCCAGGGTTAAGCTTTATTCACTGTATGCTAGGCCTTGTTGGGCTGGGTTGTCACAGTTCCGGCTTGTGTTTACTGTGTACGGTAAATACGGGTCGGGGCGTCTCAATTTATTTTCCAGATATACGTTTTTCTTTTTTTTTATTTTAATTATAATTAATGGACTGGGCCTTACTATGCAGCCCATTGTCTACGACCCAGCCCAGACACATAACCCACAAACACCAACCCATAAATCACAGCCCAAAATCAAGCCCAAACCACAATATCAGACCCACCATGCCAACCCATCCTTCAACCCAACCTAAAACTCTAAGCCCACCAAACTTAAGCCTACAAAACCAAACCCTAACCCATCCAAAATGTGCGGGTCGACCCGACCCATATCACCATGTAACCGGGTTACCAACAACCAAGCTCACCTTGAGCTGCAGGTCTGCGACGGCGGCACGGGACGGGCGAGGCAGGATGAGGCGGGCACGAGCGCGGCGGCGACTGCAGATGGGGGCAGTGGCATCGCGGGGAAGAGGCGACGCGAACGGTTGCGGGTGGTGCTTGGCGACGGCGCGGTCGACCGTTGGTGGCAGAGAACGGTTGATGGCAACGCGCGCGCGTGGAGAGGAAGAGGGGAAGGGGAGGGCGACGACTCAGGTGGTGGACGGCGCGGGTGCGCTGCGGTGGTGGTGTCGCGAAGAAGAAGGGGAGCGGCGGATCCGGTGGCGGCTGCGAAGGTGGGAGGAGAAAGAAGGTGGGATGGCGGCGTGGGGTTGCAGGCGGCGCGGGCTGTGAGGTTGTCGGGTCTAGCGAGGAAGAGGAGGGGCGGTAGGGGTAAGGCCGGAGGAGGAAGGGAAAAGGGAGAAGGAGGAGGAAGAAAAAGAGAAGAAGAAGGGAGAGAGTGGGGGGCGTCTCGGTGGTGCCCGGTGGAGAAGAGGAGAAGGAGGAGAAAATAAAAAGAAAGAAAAGAAAGAAACCCGAAGAAGCAAGGAAGAAAGGATGTGGGGTGCAGCCAAGGGCAAGTCACGGGGGAAAGAACAATTGATCACGGGAAAAGGAAAACTGGTTCACGGGGGAAGGAGAAAAGAAAAAGAAAAGAAAAAGAAAAGAAGGAGAAAAGAAAAGAAGAGAAGAAGAGGGAAAGGAGAAAGAAAAGAAAAAGAGAAAAAGAAGAAGACAAGGGCATAGTCGTAATTTTCCGTCCCGAGTCCAAAAATATGACTTGGGCTCGGAAAATCCGATTAACCCTCCTGAACATCGACCAACTCTCGGAACTGAAAACCGAGGCTCGGTTAGTTAGGAAGATACTCCCGAGCGCGGGAAAACTCTCGGTTTCGAAAAACGACTCCTGATTTACCTTGAATTAATTACCCAAAATTAATTCAACAGTAAATCACGGTAAATCGACTTCTACAGTCCCAGTAAAAATCCAAATTTTTACCCGGGCTGTTACATTTACAACGGTTAACAAGTTAGCTAATCAACAAATCTTTATAATTACATGTCACACTAAAAAATAGTTATGGAAATGCCATAATAAAAGAAAAAAGATGACTTGATTGTTGTTGGTAAAAAAGGTCTTATTGTTAAAAAAACTATGAAAATAAAAAGGGTTTGTCTATTTTGTTCCCAAGGGGCACATGATAAGTAACGAAATAAGGGAATGAATTTCCACAATTAATGAAAATCGTTCTCCAGATGACCGAAATAACCTCTCATTGTTATGTATTGAATTAATTATACAGCATAATCATTGTTTATGGAAGGGTTATTTTAATCACTAAAAAAATCATACTCATTAATTATGAGAATTCATTTCTATATTTAATGGCTTATCATGTACCCCACAAGATAGAAAAACCCTTTTTTATAAAATACTAGAGAAATAGAACGGTCTTTGAAAGAAAAGTACAAGGAAACTCATAAAAGATATTAACTGAATTTCCCTATCCAGTATTAATTCCAGTCACGCTTGTCCTTTTTTTTTTTGAAAATCGCGATCATCACTTTCATTAATTACTAAGAGGTTGATTCCCTCTATCTTACAAAACTCAGAAGGTAAACTAGAGTAACAAGAAGTAAGCAGACCCAGCAAACCCGGCCAGCTAGTCCGCAGCAGCATTACCCTTCCTCCTTACAAAACAAACATTATAGGTGCTAAGTTTGCTAAATTTACTACGCCAGCCAGTCACGCTTGTCTTTAACAAAGAAAAAAAAAAGAAAAAAAAACGCGCCTTCTCTTGCCCCACAAAAATGGGCCTTGTCGTTGTCTGTAAGTAAAAAATACAAAAAAATAATGATTCTAAAGAAATGCAAAAACAACGGTCTTTCCCAATCTACGTGGGGAGTGTTGTAAATAAATTATGGTGAATGTCATTATTATCACCCAGTAAAACTCGATTTTACTGTATCCAAATTTACCTCCAGTAAATATTTTACCCCAAATACCTACATCCAAGTTTGGCTAAGATCAATGACGCAACATATTCGAGATTCATGTGGACTGGATAGTGGAAAAGATGTTCCAACAATCATTTATGAAGATAATGCCGCCTGCATTACTCAATTGAAGGAAGGATACATCAAAGGCGACCGGACAAAGCACATATCAGCAAAATTCTTTTGCACTCATGATCTTCAGAAGAATGGTAATATTAGTGTTCAACAGATCCGCTCAAGTGACAATTTAGCAGACCTATCTACAAAATCGCTGCCTACTTCAATTTTTGAGAAGTTGATAAGGAAGATTGGCATGCAACGATTTCGAGACATCATGGGAGGCCAAAATGAGAGGGAGTAGAATATGCAGTGTACTCTTTTTCCCTTCACCAAGTTTTTATCCCACTGGGTTTTTCTTGGTAAGGTTTTTAATGAGGCAGGTCTTCTAAAGCATATTCTACCGAAAGTACAATGACATTCAAGGGAGAGTGTTGTAAATAAATTATGGTGAATGTCATTGTTACCACACAGTAAAACTGGATTTTACCGTGCCCAAATTTACCCCTGGTAAATATTTTACTCTAAACACCTAACATCCAATTGGATTCAGCTCTTTGGCTATTTACCCTCCATAATGTCATTTGTCTTAATCTTAATACCATCTTCCTTTACCTAATATCCTTTTGATTTTATCTTATTAACTTAATCACATTATTTTGTTTTTATCCTCCCATTTTCACCTATAAATACCCTCTTCATTTTCATACACATATACACCCTCAATCTCCATAAACTCACTCTTTCCAAATTTTCATACACCTCTCTTCTTTTCTTTCTTCATTAGTATAATTATTTTTCTTTTCTATTATTATTAAAGTTGTATTATTATCTTGATCAAGTTTGATCAACTTTGTATCACTCCATCAATAGTAAAATTCTCCTCCAATTTTATAACAAAAAAAGAATTCTAGATGTTCAAGCCTTTTCTTTTCATCAACGGATTGTAGAAGTTAAAGTGAGATTATATGACTGGATATTTATTGCTTTTATAATTTTCAATTTACCGTCTAAAATCACTCCAAATCCACCAAAGCCTCGTCGATACGTAGTCAGTTAAATGCTTGAAATTTGTATAAGCTCCAACATCACTCCAAATCCACCAAAGCCTCGTCGACCATATTATTTATTAGACTCGATCGAACTTGTACATATGTACTTGATTGGCCCTTTTTGCCCCAATTGGCCCTATACCCAAATGTACTCCTTTGGACCCTTTTACCTTTGTCAGTGTCTCCCTCCACTAGTTGCGATCGTTTTAACAAGTTTGGCATAGGCTTGGACTGTGTTTATTATTGAGCTAGCTTTCAGACCAAACTCATTTTGTTGGTTATTCAGGCTCAAGGCCTACCCCTCAGGGAAGCCCAAAACATAAGTAGTAATTACTTGGCCATGGGCTTGTAAACTTCCGATAACTTTCTTCCCTCAACAAGCAAAAAGTAATATCAGCTCAGGAGTCTCTTGCCAAAATCAAAATCCATAAGGAAATTCCTGGATGAGCCTGACTAGTCATTTTGTTAACGCAGCCCCAGGACATTCTATAATTGCTCCGGGCCTCTAGTGACCGCTCTTCAGTCCATCATAAAAACTACTCCTCAAAGAGTCCATCGTTCACCTACATCCGATAATGTGATCACAAAACCTGGAAGATACACACAAGCTGTAATAGGAGAAACCTTAACCCAACCTGAAACGTCGTTGATTCGAAATTATTTACACACAACTGCTGTTCCATTACATCAAAGAATTTTACATTGCAATTCCCCATTATTCCATTTACACAGAGCCTAAAGCTGCACCAACCATAGTTTTATACGCACACTAATTATTCCATATTGAGAAATCTAAACACACACTACCATGTACATGTTATATTATTTCTTTGGTGGAAATCAGATTCATTACCGCATATTATCGCACAAATTTACATACCACGGCCCATGAATGCTAACAGATACACTGGCTGCCACTATCAATTCTTCGGCAGCTACCACCACCTTGTCAGTCAGCGTAACAGCTCCAACCTGTTGGAGTGCTGTCTCTGCTAGGCCCACTGCCGCCGAGCACAATCCCTCTTAGAGCTAAATAAACAGCCCTGGAGACCTTCTCAAAAATGAGATCACCAGACTGCAAGCTCTTTGCTAACATTCGACCCATGATTAGCTTCCTGGACTGAAGCTTCTCACTTCTGGTAACAGCTTTCTCACCACCATCCTGCGAGAACCCACTAATTATGTTCACAATTTCTTCAATGCCTACATTATCTACACTGTCCAAGACTTCCAATAGTTGCTTGGTGCATTGTAGTAATATGCTTTCCATTTCTGCACTGCTGGCGACAATTTTTTCCATCAGGAGAATTTGACGGCAAATAAGAATGCTGCACAGATTCAAGCATTTTCACATCAGTTAGTAAAACCAAGTTGTATGCCCAACAAAATAGAGAAAGAAAGAAGATTTCCTTTGATGACTCGCCTGGTAGCAGTTCCAATAAGTAATGAAGATTTTCAGTAGAATTTTTAATACATTTATTTGTTTCTTTTTGTGCAACAAAGAGTAATATAATTATGCTGGAGCATGCACCTTTTTTAATGCGATTATGTATGCGGGAACATATATATATGGTCAAAATTTCTGATAATCACTAAAATTAGCAGATGAAGATTCATCAAAAATGAATTAGCAGAAGAAGAAGTACATGCCTGTGCTACTCAGAGCCAAGCTCTGAATCCAGGAACCATTTATTCGTGGTCACTGTACGTGTGTTTCGTTATTATGGACGAAGATAAGCAGATTTTGGGGGGATTTTTTGGCTTATAAATGCATGGTCGTTTCTGTCTCCTTCTTTATCTGCTTGGTTAATTATTTTTTATGCAACAGAACTGTCGTCTATATGGTTGGCATGGAACGAAAGAATTTTCAGAGATGTAGGCCGATGTAGAGTTTGATTTGGAAGAATCTGGCTTCCGTGATGATGAGTCAACCATGGAAAGAATCTGTTATATAAGATGTGGATTGGCTATACCTTCGACTCTTGTAAATATTTAGCTTTCTTTGTAATTAATTAAGATTGATTGCGTGTTTTTTTGTAAGTTTCCCTAGAGCTATTATGACATTCATAATATGCACAACATGCAGCGGAAGCAAGGGAAACCAACCAAGAACCAAGTGATTCATCATAAACCGTATAACAATTTTTACATACCTGGAGTATTAGGATCTTTCACCTAAATGCTGGATGGAATCAGCAAGAGCAAGACAACGGCCTGGCTCCTCTACGGTATCCACACGAACCGTGATTGGCTTGAAATCGTCCTACGAATCAAACCTCGAGCACTCCCGGACTGGGTGCTAGCAGCAGAAACCGGGAGCTACAACTTGGTGGTGTTTATGTGTATGGTTATCTTCTTTCTTTCACAAAGAAAGAAGAAGCTGAAAGGTGAGTGTTTTCTCTAGTCTCTCAAGACTCTAAAAACGTTCAGAGAGCTCCAAGTGAGGAAGAGGATGATCTGATTTCCATAGTGCTCAACCCCACACACCATTATGCATTAGACAATTAGGCATAATGGCCAACCAAGTGGACCAAAGTGATGACCATCATCACTAAGTGTTTCCCACTTAGCAATCAGATAAAACACACCACATACACTCATGTTTGGTCAATAATACAGATATTATTGTCCCAAAACGACCCTGGTTAAACCATGGTCCAACCACACTCGGTCCAACCATGGTCCAACCATGGTTCAACCACTTGCCCGAATCAACGGTTCTTTGTGTGTGACCCTGTAGGCACTTGTAACGTCCGGCAATAATTGTAAAATTCTCATTTTACAATTATAAGCAAAGAGCGGCGTCTAGCAACACATCATTGCTACCCGAACGACAAGATCAGTACTGATTCTCTATGCCTCGGAAATTCTTGATCCCCGAGTTAACTGTATAAAACGGATACCCGTGATATCACCATATCACCTAATCCGAGCATGGCCATGCATTTAACAGTTCAACTCTATCAAGAAACCATACGATAATATACCCGTTATATGGGTCGGACGAATCCCCTCTTGATCAATCAAAACCCACTACATACTCGGCATATACCCAATGATTACCCTATGTCCACCCAGTTACGGATGACTAGGAATAATATCAAAGTACATGATTCATATGTTGGATACCTTGACGATCTCAGGTCGGAGGACAATTACATCTATAAGAACCACTAATGACATATATATAACGTTCCATGTAGGGTTCTTATGTGGGTCGGTCCAGTCCACAAGTTCTCCAACTTGTACCCGTATGTAGAATTCATATCACATATGCAATTCTCAACATACGCTAGTCTTAATTTATTATTACAACCCATCCGTAATAATAATCGACTAGGGACATCTAAGAATATGAAATATTCTAGGGTTATAAGTATGTGCAAGCATTTATCTCATAAACGATACTTATTGGAATAACCTTAATGTGTATACATGACTACAAATAATCATCCATGATTGGCTTTTGGGCATATTACACTAACAATCTCCCACTTGCACTAAAGTCAATCATCCATATATCTCATACATGTGGATCTAGCACGACCATCATGCTTCCGCTGCGTGAGAAGATTAGACAATAGATCTCCTACTGTGTTCCCAAAAGGAACTTTACACAGCCTTAGTTGTAGAGTCGGCTACAGCCTTAGTCACGCCCGAAGTTGCCCCGGCAAGGTCCTACCGCCACTGGCCGCCCCTGGCCACCTCCTTCCACCGCCGGCCGTCGCCGGAAAAAATTTCAAGGTGGTTTTTGTCCCGTTTTCGAACATGAAAGTTTGCATAAAAAGATGTATATATATACTGTTAGCATATACATCGAGTGTATCTGGACATCAGTGCATCTGCGCTTGTTAGAATCCTTTTCTGTGTATAAGACTAGTCTGTGTAAAACTCCTATGTACATTGACAAATACTTCTCAAGAATTCTATCAGATTCTATATATATAATTGTAATTACAATTACAATTATAATCTTCTGATCAATAGCGATGCATGCATCTATCATTTGCTTCCAGTAGGCTTGAAGCACTTTCCTTGATGTCCACGCATGAACGGCCTGAGCTCTTAACCTTGTTTGAAATTCTTGATGCCGCCAATACTGTGGTCTGTTTTCAAACGACAAAATGGTCACTTGGTTGGTCGTTCATTTTTATTTTTTTTTAGGAAGGCTTGACTACCATTTTTGCAAGAAAATCAGCAGCATGATTTGTGCTTCTAATAGCATGTACAAATTGAACATAGAAAGCTTGTTGAAACGTGTGTTCAGGTGCCGAAGGTCAAGAGGAGGAGTTTGAAATCTATGATACTAAGGAAAAAGAATCAAGTTTACATATGAGCTTTAATTGTTGATTCTGGATCGAATCTTTCTTTGGTAATTTCCAGGGCTTTAATTAGGTGACGGCCATGGTTGGTTGCTCATTAGCCCACAAATTAATTTGAAACCCCTTCAATTAATGATGATGATGATGATGATGAGAGAGTGGAAATTAATTGGAAATGCTTCAAATTAATTAGTTTCGTAGAACAAATGTTGCCAAAATATGCTACTGGCTGCATGCATGTTAGTTTGGCATACTTTTAAGGTTATTTGATAGTGACCGACTAGCTAATGAATGGTCACTGCTGGAGTGGAGTGGGGAATTTGGATACCTTTTCTGTCGACTATGAAATGAAATGGGATGAATCTGATATTTTATTTTAGTAAACATCATGGATCTAGTTTAATATTATACAATTAGATATGCTAGAACAATGGCACTGGAAAAGTCTCCCCGACACAATACCCCACGATGTTGGTTCGATGCCCGACAGGATCTACTCCCGATGAGATTCAGTATCTCAAATGTTCTTTCCATTCATGTATTTTCACTTTTATAGGTAAAAGGCAGAAACAACATATCTGAATATCTGATTCTGATTGGCTTGCCAAAGCCAGCAGAATAGGAACTTAATTAATGAAGTCCTACGAACAAATTTTATACTCTCAAACGTAATTTTCAAGTATTCTTAACATAATACCCTGTTTGGGTCCCTAGGCATAAACTCGCTTTTCACCCAATGACCAATGTATTGGATTGGGTCACATATAGCAAAAAGACTTATCGGACTAAAATTGGACACGAGTGCCTTCAATTTCACTATGTTAATTGATTGTGTGGGCTATATATTTACAGTAAAAATGGATAGCTTACTGGCTGGCATTTCTAAATACTGTGAAAAGGGCGACTATCAGAATTATATATATATACACGGATATGGATGGATGACTTGTTCGGTTTTGCAGATTGTAGTCCTCCTAAATGAACGAAATTTTGGATGTGATAAGTAAAATTTGAGTTGGATCTCCTCGGGGTCGAGCTCAGACCCCAAAATCAATTCTTGGGTGGGCCTTACAGTAGCTAGTTATCCCAACAAATCTCTGCAATAGTCATATTGGGCCTATGATGACCGCTCTTCACCATCATAAGAACCACTCTTCAAAGAGCCCAACATTTTGGTTATGAAAATAGTGAACCTTAATCCCTCTACCGCAGCAGATGGTGCAAAGATCAGTCGTACCGGTGACCAAATTACTACGGTGATCACAGCCAGGCCAATAGATACACACGCCATACATGTAAAAAGTACTATAACAAAGTAGGTAAAATACCAGTAATAGAAGAAACTTCGAAATTATTTACACAACTGCTGTTCCATTCCATCAAAGAATTTTACATTGCACTTCGCCATTATTCCATTTACACAAGCCTAAAGCTGCAGCAACCATAGTTTTATACGCACACTAATTATTCCCATATGGAGAAATCCATAGCTATATTTCAACTCTACACACACTACCATGTACATTATATTATTTCTTTGTGGAAATCAGATTCAGTACCTCACATTATCGCACAAATTTACATACCACGGCCCATGAATGCTAACAGATACACTGGCTGCCACTATTAATTCTTCAGCAGCTACCACCACCTTGTCAGTCAGCATAACAGCTCCAACCTGTTGGAGTGCTGTCTCTGCTAATTTTCTTCCCCGAGGCCCACTGCCGCCGAGCACAATCCCTCTTAGAGCTAAATAAACAACCCTGGAGACCTTCTCAAAAATGGGATCACCAGACTGCAAGCTCTTTGCTAACATTCGACCCATGATTAACTTCCTGGATTGAAGCTTCTCACTGGTAACAGCTTTGTCCCCATCCTGCGAGAACCCACTAATTATGTTCACAATTTCTTCAATGCCTACATTATCTACACTGTCCAAGACTTCCAATAGTTGCTTGGTGCATTGTAGTAATATGCTTTCCATTTCTGCACTGCTGGCGACAATTTTTTCCATCAGGAGAGTTTGACGGCAAATAAGAATGCTGCACAGATTCAAGCATTTTCACATCAGTTAGTAAAACCAAGTTGTATGCCCAACAAATAGAGATAGAAAGATGATTTTCTAGGATTACTCGCCTGGTAGCAGTTACAATAATTTTCTGTATTTGAGCCTGCACACCCCTCAATCGGGACAAATTGAGCATGAAGGTTTCAGGCAGAGCTCCTTTAGTTAGACCAGAAACCCCATTCACTAATTTCAGCAATCCCAACCTCACCAACAAATCAACTCTTTCGCCACTGCATTCAGGTTGTGTTTTTCCAACTGAAAAATGAAGTGAGCACATACATTAGCAAAAGAGAGGAGGAAAACTTGGCATTGCTGTGATGACAATCAGCCGACAACACATTACCTACACCAACAGGAACAGAGGGCATTGCACTCCCATCCAATTTAACCTGCAAGCTTCCACCGGTTCTGAGTGCAGTGGAAGGGAGAAAGCCCTGCGATGAGCTATCTTGGGTTATCAAAGCAGCAAGAGAATCAGTATGTTCTTCCCACTCTTGATCTTTGCAACTGCTTGTCGATGAAAGCCACTGCATTGTCAATGGAAGAGAGGCATGGGCATTTGTGTGAGATCCATAACGACTGGAAAAAGATTGTCTCAGGTACTCTAAACCAGCAGGACCCTTCAATAAAGGCTCCATCATTCTTATGCGTGCTTTGCTTATCTCCTGCTTCAGAACCTGATGATGGGTAAATCATTCAATTAACTCAAGCTTATAAAGCTTCAAAAATGAAATACAACACGAAAACTTAGCAGGCATTGCACATGACACAGTCAAGGGGCTTTGAATGCAAACCTGAACTTGCTCTAGGACAAAGCGCAGACCCTTCACCATCCCAACAGCATGAGAATTTTTCGACTTTGTTTGCCAAACCTCAGCTAATTCTTTCAATAATTTCTGATGCATGAGCTTCATCTCTTCTTCCTGTGCAGGAGAACAGAGCTTCTGCAGAGTGCCCAGTGCATACTCAAGAATCTTCCCAAAGTAATCAATGTCTAGATTACCAGAATTCAGCACCTTATGAAGAGGAAAACAAATAAATTAGTACTGTAAGATTACATTCGAGTTTCACACCAATTAGAAACTACAGGAGAGTCAGAAGCCATCCAACCTGAGAGAGAATGTCAAGATCAATAGCTTCAGCAATCTCTTGTTTCCAGCTCAGGGGAGCTATCTCACTGATTTCATCCCTTGCCTCCCTCACAAGCTGAAGCACACGGCTGTAGTTGGGAACATCTTGTGACAGAGATTCTATAACACCATCCCAGAAAGCCACCTCCATAGACTGTTTTATCTTCTCCTGCGAGTAAGAAGAAACAAATAGCCTGTTAACCAAAAATAACAAATTAAAGTGCCTGTTGAAAACTTTACCGACCAATGAGCTGTGCTTACCTTGATACTGTTTTCATCCTTGATAGCGGAACTGAACGTATCCACAAAACCCCGGTGCTGCTCATGGAGAAATTCATTCACAATTTGTTCATTCTCAGTGCCAACCTTTTCATCAGAAGTACCCAACATGCTGTGTGACTGATTACTGCTAGAAGATCCAAATGCTTTTGGTGCGGAAGAGTTATCCTTGAATAAGGAACGAACTACACGGCTTGGCCTCTCAACACCCTCTGCCGTACTAGTTGCTCCACCTGAAGTAGCCAAAGAAGCTCCACTAGACGAGCTTGTGGCGTTAGGATGTAGGACGTTCATGACCGGTGACCCTACCGGACTTCCATTTTCCTTTGAGTCATAGTATTTAGATCGAGTTTCAGATAAGGCATGTTCCATACGTTCAATTCCAGCTTCTCCGCACAGGTGTTGTATTTTTTCTCTCAAAAGTTTTTGATCTTCAACAACCTGCATCATAACAACATTAACAATGTCAGAAGAAATAAATCCTACTGTATACTCATATTGCAAGAGGCACTTCCTCTTTTTCTTGTACCCAAATTCAAAGGGATTTTGCATATCAAAAAGGGTTTGGGGAGAATGGTTACATTCCATCTTTTACCGCATCCAAACTATTTTTTCCAAGCATATCTACATATCAATGTCATAAATATCAGAAATTCAGATGGGTGAAGGCAGTACCTGTTTCTGGATAGCCTTCATATCATGAGTGAGATCACCATTATCCCCTTCGGGAGTGAGCTTGCATTTTTGAATCATGGACAGTTCTAACTGACATGCAGCCCTCACCAAGTCCTCCACCAGTGATTGGGCGTCCTTCACCTTCCACACCACAAAGCAGTTCAAATAAGAGCACCATGCTCTGTCAAAAGCTGCAAGCTGAGCCCTAAAGTTGCAACGTTTTGGCGGCATGGAGTCAGACTCCTCATCAGAACTTTGTACGGGCCCATCTAGGATAATCTTTATCAGCAACTCAAACTCTCGAATAAATTCTTCAGCAGATTTGGCCAGAGAAACCTCACGCTCCCCGTGACCACTGAACACAGCATCCGGATGCCCCAAAATCATGTAGGCACAAAGAACAACTCTGACTGGGTACCTAGATTGTTTAGCTGTACCTCTTACACCCTCTCTAACGGGACCAACATTTTTTGGCTCTCGGGTCCTAGTACTAGTCCTGGGGGTAGTCCTTTTCCTTGGAGTAGCAACTCTTTTTAGAAGGTGATCAATGTTATCCAAACTGATACTAGAATCACCAACAGCTTTGGAGACCCTATATCGGCTCTCAAGTCGATCAAGAATGGCCTTTGCTGTCCACAAGGTGGCAGGAGATTCAATCAGAAGAGCAAGTTGCTCAAATGGAATAGACTTGACACAGCTCTCGTTGATTTTCAAGGCATCGTAATCTTTTGCCAGCTCTAAGGTGGTCCTCCTTGACCTGAGAAATTTCCTCCAGCACCTAAAAGAAAGAATTAGGACATGATCAGTACCTGCTGAATCAAAACCCAAACCAGCCAACAGAATATTAAAGAATTTTAGATGCACAATGAATACCTTGCTAACTTTCTGGAAAGAACATCAGCCTGCTTCTGCATTTTGTGAAAATTCACTCGAACAGAATTTTGCTGCCTCCCTCTTTGCCTCAAGTATTCTGCTCTTTGCCTCTTAGCCTAAATAATCATAAGATTTAATAAGTAAATGAAAAAAAAAAAACACCATATATGCTTCTCATATAGATGAATTACAAAGTGGACATTTCCAGCATTAATACCCTTTGAAGCCGATCTTCCAACTGGTCTCTCATTTTTCTTCTCTCCACCTCACGTTGATATAAGACAGATTGAGCTACTTGCTGCACCTGTGAAACTCTAGCACATGCCTTCTTCTTCTCTGCTTCCAGCAATCCCAATCGTTTCCTCTCAGCAGAAGCACGCTTTTGGTGGATTGCATTGCGCACACGCTCTCTATACTTGCTCTCACGAGCCATTCTTCTTAATAATGATTGGGATGTCCTCTCCTTTAGTGTCGCACCTCTTTGCTTGCGAGCCTTGAGGATAAGCATTCTATTTGCCTCCGCCTGCTGAACCCGCAATTCTACTTGAGTGCCAAGTCTCTCTCTTTCTCTCTTAAAACGCATTTCTACCCCAATTTTAGCTGCCTGTCGCAGCTCATCCAATCGAGCTAGCCGCAACTGAGCCTTCTCCAGAATGCTCAACCTGTCAGACAAACAAAGAGATGAGACGATGAGCACCATAAAGTAACATCACAAGGACATCCCTTCGCATAATCAGCAACCAACAAAGGATTGGGAATCAACAGCCTAAGCAATAGGCCAACGCTGGCATGACTGACTCAAGAAACTACCTTTTCTGCTGTGCAGCTTGAAGCTTCGCTTCAAGGCGTTGACCAAGGTCTTCCTCGTGAGAGACAGTATGCGTGGGGCTTCGAGGCTTGGGTCTAGCCTTGGTGGATAGCTTCTCGTAGAATTGCTGCGCTCAGATGGAAAACAAAAGCGAGAAAGTGAGGAAAATAGCCCGTTAACATAGAGAAACATTCAAAAAAAAGTAAGAGACGAAGTCCCCAGGAAAAAAGTAAACTTGAAAAGCCAAGAATAAAAGAAAAATTCAAATAGAAGGAGGGCAACCACCACCCTTTACCTAACACGGGGATTTCTTTTTACTCAAGAAGAAGTATCTTTGATCGTTAAAAAACAAAAATATAATGAAGCGCATGATCATGGCTGTTTCAATCCAAGCTAATCCCTAATCTTCCAATTTTAGCAAGGAAAAAAAAATAGTAAACCACGCCGGTAAGATATATGCAAATAAATTATCTACCTTTGTTTTTTAAAAAAAAAAAGAAAATGAGATAGTACTAATTAAAAACTTTATCTTCTCCTTCCATGGATTATGGAAACAAAACGTAAAAAAGAGAAAAGATTGGGAAACGAAAATCCTGGAGGAAAATGTTTCTAAAAATTCAGGGATAATCAGACCCAAAAACACAAAGCAAAAAGGCTGATTCTTTAAACCAATAAATTCTCTTGCCCACAACAAAAGAGGCTTCAATCATAGAAACAAAACAGAACAAGGCTTTTTAAAAAAAAAAAAAAGAGACAAAAAAAGAATCCATTCCAATTAATCAACCTGTCTACGGAGATCAGCGTCTCGAAGCTTGGCTTCAATCTCTTCAGCAGTAGGAGTCTTACTATTATCCCCTTCCAACAGTCTCTTCTGCAGCCGCCTCGGTATCCTAGGCGGCGACGACGACGACAGCGCCGCCGCATCATCGCTCGCCGGGAACTCCAGCGCAATCCCTCCCGGCACCACCGCCTCTGGCGGCGACGGCGAGGAAGAAGGCGACGATTCCACACCAGTAGCCATGTTGATCAAAGACGACGACGAATCAATCAAACACACACAACACCACAAAGAGAAAGAGAGAATCACTAACTTAATAAAAACCTAAAATTCTCCGATGTTATATATACAAGCGTAGTGGAATTCCGTTGGGTTTTGGATTTATAAAAACCAAAGAAAAGAAAGGGAAAGGTCGCGTCTTATTGTGAAAGAGAGAAAGAGTGTGTTTTTGGTTTTCTGGTGTTTTTGGTTTTTGAGAAGTGAAGGAAGTAATAAAGCGTCGGGTTCGTTTATACAAAACGGAGAGTAGTATTATACCGTTTTACTCTACTGTATTTACTGCTGGTAAGTAAGTACTCTTCAGTCTTATCCTTGTCTGCGTTATCCGCGTTTTTTTACCAACACGGTAATTGTTATTTGAGTGAAAGAAGGAAACCCGTTTTCTTAGTCTGGTTTGGTTTTGGAGTTTGGATATTATATAACGGCACTCAACTTATTGGACGGTATTACCCCTGGTTTAATTAATTTCTTGGGGGAAAAAATGCAAATATTGTCTGTTAATTAATTTTCTGGATAATAATAGTCCTGGGTATTGGGGGAGCCTACTCTCTAGCATTTTCTGATTTGTCTTGGTTAGTTTGGGGCTCAATTGTGGGCAGACCTAACTATTTGGTTAGGTTTGGTGTTTGCCCATTGGGCCCAATTCTAATTAAATTTTCAAAAGGGATTAAATAAACGGATCTGGTGAAAGAGTACTATTAAAATCTAAAATACTTGTCAATCTCGTCCAATAAAAGCCCTTAATTGCACACTCAAAAAAACAGAGAAGAGTAGTAATTGTGGGAAATCGACCGGGATTGTCTGCCATAAACTTTGAATTATGTAGCATTTATTTTTGGATTAAATTTTTTTGGGAAATTTATTTTTCAGGTCTGCTTTCTCCTCAAAGTACTACTAGTATTATTTTTTCTTCTCCTCCAAAAGCAAGAACACAAGCGTATCAAACCAGAAGCCCATCATCGCGACTTTCCAGCTCAAGAGCCTCCTTCTCCTCCTCCAAATTACTTTAGGATAAGGATTATTTATAATTAATCAAGGGTCGTGTACACTTCTACATGCAGTCCACATCGTCTTGTAACCTAAATATTTTAATTAGTAACAACGAGAATCTCATTTCCTAAAATCTTAATCATCAATGCTTTCAAGATTCAGCCCCACGTAAAGCAAGGCATGCTTTTATAATATGAAAAATGCAGCTTCAAACAAGTCCCCTTTATCATTCATGGGTGGTCCAATATCTCGACCAAAAAAAAATGTGGGGGAGCCCAATATAGACCAGTCGTGCTTGGGGTATCATAATCATTTAAAACGACATTTTATACAAAGACCAGCACATTCAAACATGATGAGAACCAAGCCCAGAAGCGTCCCTAGCAAATAATAATTGTTTGCTTTCTCTTATCTTCTTTATGTGTGAATAGATTAGGAAGTAAGAAGAAGAAAAAAGGGCTTAATTTAGTGAATCAAATGCCCCGCTTGTTTCCCAATTTCTATAGTTTAACCAAGTCAAATCATAAATTTGGTCTTCCTTTGCTTGCTTTCTTTGCAAAGCCACCTTGTGTAATTGCTAAACTACTAATTGACTTCTATTAATTTCCTTACGGTAATCCTACGTGAAAAGAAAAAGATCCACTTCACAAATAATTAAATACGGTATTACGTCCATGTAATCATGGAACAATTGAGTCACGAATGACGTCAAAATTTTGACATTTTTGGAAGTGAGCGTATTATTTACATTATGACATATCATTCACTGCTGGGTTTTGATGTTATCGTGCCATAAAATATGATGGTAAACGTTAGATCGTATTGATCGCAGCAGTCTATCAAGTCATTTCCCTACTTCCACCCCTTTTCCACACCTCTGTGCTGCTCTTTTGTAGAAGGACAACAACAACCATGTGATTTGGAATTTTGAGACAACCACATAAAATGGATAAATCTTTGTTACAAGTTTGCCAGATGGAGCAAAAGGCCAAACATAGTTTCTGTCTTGTGGTTCCATGGCCTGGCCTGGTGGTTGGAAGTTGTGGTGCAGGCAGACCAAGATTTCCTGCGTGGCTGCTGTTTGTTGTAACTTGTAGCATTGCATCCTTGTCTTTGTTCATTTTGTAACATTGCATTGAATTGCGGCTTTGTTCGGCTGCATCTTGTCTCAATCTATCGCTATTGTAAGTCATGTTTAGCTGTCCTAGATAAAAATTTGTAAGTTCGTCTTTTAAATTTGTTGAGATGGTAATTTTTTTTTTCTTAGATAACTTCACATATAATATATGCTATCTTTAAATTGGAGTTGCTTTGTTTTTTTTCAGTCCGAGCTTTGTCTCAACTAATTCGAATTTGACCAAATATGGTAGATGAGTATCTCAAGCTGAAGGAAAATACGGTTCTCTTCCTTATGAAGCAAAATTAGTGCATAAAATGTACCACCGGGGGTGGTGGCTCAGTGGCAAGGCCTTCAACCTGCCATCTCTAAGACTCGGGTTTGAGTCCCGGCGCTTCCAGTCAAGCCCCATAGTGTGATGCGGCCGAATATGGCCTTCCACACGGTGGGGTGCTGGCCGTTGAGCCCGGTGATTCTCTGGTATTATGACGCGTAGCAGGTGAGGGTGTCCGCTGGTGCTCCGGTTGGGCGGTTTCTCCTATGAGGAGGGTCTAATGCCAGGATGTAACCAGTATTGACCGGGGCCTGGACCGACAGGGCGATGATGACACTACTGATGCATTTTTTTCTCGACAAAAAAAAATAAAAAAAATTAGTGCATAAAATGTAGGTGTAACGTTGATTTCAATTTCATTATGTGGCAATTAGGGACAACTTCGTCATTTAAACAATTCTTGGTAACTTTAAGAGGAGGCTGCCAATAAAATTTTTTTAAAAAAGTGACGCTTGGGCGTGACGGCTACACGTTTCTTTCACCGCTCACGGCCACGTCATCCAAAATGAGTCGCCTTCTAACAAAGACACGAGCGAATCGTGGACCAATAATCCACATCGTCCCCCCACTCGCGCGTGTGGACAGTACCAATCCCACTCTCTCTAACCAACACTCACGTGTCTACGAGCCTAGTCAGCGCCACCCAACACTAGGGAATCCTAGAATCCTCGCGGTCTCGACACGTGGCGCCACGGTTTGTGGAGGCTGGGGCTTTGTGTGATCTGGAAAGTAGGGGAATGTTTTTTCCCTTGTCAGCTCCGCAGAAAATCGTGTGCCACTAAGAACACGCGTTGGCCTACACGTGTTTGGGGCACAAAAGCATGACGCGTAACCCAAAGACCCATTGATTAAGGATTACTATGGCCCAGAGGGCCCCGGTGTTTTTGACTAAAGTGAAGAGTTGGGCGAAATATGGAGATGCGGGCCCAATGAGAAAAACTTCACTAGTTCATTTTCATTAAAAATGTAATAAAGCATTTTTATATGTTCACTCCATATTTACCCTGGAGGCTGGAAAGGCAAACTATTACGGTACTCCGTTTCATATTAATTGTGGTTTAAGGTTTTGACATAGAGATTAAAAAATCACTCATTAACTTTGATTCTAGTAAAAAGTATGATAAAAAGACTAAATTAACCCTTTCATTAATTGTTTGTTTTTTTAATATTATTCATTTTTTAGGTCCTATCACTAAGGGTAAATAAGAAAAAAGAAATCTGACATGCAATAGATATATTAATACGTCAATTAATTTGAAACAAACAACAATTCCTAAACGGAGGGAGTATAACACTGGATATATTGTGTTGAGGTCATTAATAGTTCATATCTATTTTTATTTTTCGTTTTTTTTTTAAAAAAATTGTCTTACATTTATTATGGTCCTCTCTCTTATTAAGATTTAAAAATGGTAGGTTGACATATATTTAGTTACATGATGATATTTTTGTTGGTCACAAAATGGATTCCTACTGTAATCTTTGATCTTGCTTCAGTTTTTTTTTTTTAAGTTGGTCTCCTCCGTTGGCCCAACTAGAAGGCCCATTCGTGTGAGCTAAAAAGACACCGAGTGAATACAAGGCTACTACAAGTCTACAACTATTTAAAGCGGATTGGGCCCAAGTTTGACAAGTTCGAGCCACCGTAATCCGGGTAAAGTGTTTTTCTTTTCAGAATGGGCCCTTGTTTAGACAATAGTTCTGTTGCACGTTTGGAACTTTTACGGGCTGGTTTGTGTGGCGTGGCCCGGCCCGGCCACGTCTTTCTTTTGGTGCAAAAAATAACATAGGCTGCTAGTCTCCATTTCAACCAAAAAAAAAATATTTTTGTATGTTAATTTTTCTTTTTCTTTAAAAACATATGCCTATTTCATTTATACCCACAACAGGACCAAATTTTTGTAAGGAAAAACACTCTTCAAATTTCCCCCTAAGTGTTCATTAATAAACCAAGTGTTCTTCACATTTAATCATTTGCATTAATTTTCTCTCGTAGGGTTTATAATAAAGAAATTAATCACGAGCCACTTCAAAACACTGACCCAGGGTCCATATAAATACTCTCTTCCCATACCAAACAATATCAAGACAAGGAAAACTGAAACAAAAGAAGATCAATTAGACAACCAGTACGATAACCTTTCAAGTGCCAAAACTAATTGAGTTCTTAATCTGCCTCTTTTTTTTTTCTTTTACTTTCTTTCCAGTCTAAATTCTATAATTGTGTGCAAGTCTATTCGAGCTCCAGTTAAGAAGATATGGAGAGAGTTGAAGATTTGATTCTAGAATATGTTAGAAACACAGGCCATTGAGTTTTTTTTGAACAATAGGCCATTGAGTTGAACACAAAAACCATGTCAGCTTTTGATTGTTGAGCTGCTGGAGAACTAGCTACGAGAAGATTTCTTTGGACATTAACAGCAACTAAAACACCTTTGCATTCGATTCGGATGGAAAAGGAATCAAAGACAAAAAAAAAAAAAAACACACATTAATCTGCTTTTTGAAATTTGTAGGAAAGTAAACACATAGGAATCTTTTCTCTCCCTCTCTTTTTTGTTGTCCTATCCCCCCACTTTCCCATCATTGTTTCACAACTGGAATCATTAGTTATTTACTATCACAACTCTAAAGGAATCTCTCCATCAAAGTACAGAAGATCCATTTTCATAAATACTAAGTCCTCATATTTCCCACTTGAGGAGTGAAATGAAATCAAGAGAAAAAAAAAGAGAAGATCCACTGTTGGGAATATTTTCTCCATTTCGTCTTTGGTGCGACAATATTTCGCCCTAGGATTTTGACGTACCAAATGTGATACGAGCACTATTATATGTTCTGGTACTGGGTTGCTTTGTTCCACATTGTGGGTATATAAATAAAATGCAGTATCGTATGCGATGTGTAAATCAATCAAGATTTGCGTTATGGAAAATGACATCATAAGTAGTAGACAAGTATCTTATGCTATGAGTAACCAACCAAGAAGTGTGTAATGGAAAATGATATCATAAATATAATTACAGGTTTATATTTTTTTGTCATCTGGTGGTTTTACTTGTAATTACAATTACAATACTAATAAGCTTATGCTGGGTCAATGAGTGTATGTAGGTGTATGGTAGGTTTTGGAAGTCTCAAAAGTTAAAAATGTTCCTCTCTGCAGAAGCAGTTTAAAGCTGAAGACTTGCAGGCTCAAATTCAGAGTTGGCTAAACGTAAAGAAGCACATACAGAATACTCATGACATTTGTGACCAAATATATGTAAAGTAATTATCAAACTAATTGCAGACCTGAACGACCAGGCTGTCTTTCATGCTCATTGGTCTTGGTGGTGATTTGTTTGTGTTGTGAGGGGGGTGGAGCAAGGACTGTTCAAAGTTGACTAGATTGAGATTTATGTCAAATCATTTGACATTAATTGTCTTGAGGAAGAAGAAATCTTGATTTGTAGAGTACTTAATTTGTTAGTAGAAATAAGTAATGTGTGAAACTGGTGCAGCTTTGTTTGACAGGCTGAAAATGATGGCAAAGAAGCTATAGCTATAGCTGACCCATTATTAGAATAGGAAGAGACATTTACTTTCCTTATGTACTGGCAAATCTGTCGAAGTTCTTTTCATTCTCTTTGTGTGTCCTGTAGGCGGGCAACATAACTCCCCTTTTTTTGGCAAAATGAGTCTTAATTTTCTACTACTACTTCCATGAGAAGGATTTGCACATTTGTAAGTTAAAAAGGAGGGGGCTAGCCTAGGGAGAAGTTTTCCATTATCAGGTCTAGTGCCTCTATGTACCAGCTAGCTGTTAGGTAATTGGAATGCTCACTTTCTTGTTTTTTCTTTGAAATGCAAGCAAAATCAAAAGCATAGGCAGCAGTGAAACAAGCACTAGGTGTTTGCCAAAAGGATGTCATTGACCACCCACAGTCTAATTAATGGTCATTTTCTTCTTTTTTCATCAAGATATTCTCTCTTAATTAATTTGCTCTACATTTTGTACAGAGAAAACATAAAAAAAAAAAAAAATAGTCTGGCAATTGCTTGCAGAAGACAAAACATTAAATGGCAACAATGATTTTATAACTACCAGATGGTGTGATTTCTCATGATTGTCAACGTGCTTCACTAAAAATGCTTATCATCAACCTCATGTGCACAGTTAAGCAACTTGGTCTCTGTGGTCTCGTAAGACAAACAACCAGAGCATCATAACTGTGGTTTCATATATATATGTTTTCCTTATCGATGATTATCTTACTTTTACACAAAAAAAGAATCTGCCTTCCTTTAGTGGTAAGATTTGCTTTGTGTTGAAGCCACTGACTACTCTTAAAATATGCTTCTTGTTTTCTTATCTGCGGAGTGGTATAATAGTAGCATTGCTTTTCTTTGAAGAAAGCATCACATTCCCATTCAAGTTCCTTTTTGTTCCAAAATTTCCCTTTCCGGGTTTTCTTTTGAAAAATAGTACTACTACTAATCTACATCTGTTCTAACCGCTAACAAAGTGACTTAAAGCTAAAACTTGAGGAAAAAGAAGAAAAAGATAGAAAAAAAAAAAAAGAGGAAGTGATCATAATGCCACAATAGCAACTGATTCTTGTAGTTCTCCTTTTAAACTTTTGTAGTACCTTTTTTTTTTTTCAAGGCTCTACCCTATGGCTGCACAATAGCACATGTGCATTCTCTCCCAACATCTCTCTGCTTCTCTACCTATGAGAGCACATATCCAAAAGTTTCTTCCTCCCTTCAACTATTTCATCAAAGAAATCATCTAGCTGTCCTATTATGGTCTCAACCCCACACCTCAACAACCCAAAGCAGCTCTTCAACCTGTCAACCTTGTCTTGGATGTTAAGTTCTGATTCATACTCCACAATGCTCTCCAACTCCACTTTTAGCTCTTCCATGGAAATCCTTGCTTGCCTAAACTCGTAAAGCATGATTCCTGGTTGCCCACCAATGTGGTCCATCTCATTGGCCACTCTCTGATGCAATCTTGCCATTGATACCACCAACCCTGATGACCCATAAACGTGCCCCTCATGATCAAGACCTTCTTGGCAGAATCTTAATTCAGGAGTATAATACAATAAGCCGCCAAAAAGGATCATCAGAAGCAATGAGCTAACGTTCCTCATTGTGTAAAGCACACCTCGAAAACCATTGAATGCAGTGAACTTGGGTTCCAGGAATGCACTCTCATCAAACTGCAATGGTAATGCTTGAACCCTTGTTTCCATCAGGCTCTTGTTGTCCTCCTCCAGCCCTATAGTTTCTCTTTGACAACCCAGGATTGCCCTACTTACCTGCAGAATGATTACAGTCACAACCTATTAATACTTTATGCAAGCCAAAAAATAGCTAAAATTTGTTTCTGTAGTAAGTACAAGTATTTTAAACTGTTAGATAATACCCTTGTGGTTTAATTTGAATTGAATGATAATGATCATTACCTGACGTGAAAGCTGAGGATTCAGGTGGGGGTATCCATCAAGAGAAGAAACAATATTGGCACCGGATGAGTAATAACTTTCCAGTCCAGAAACACCAGATTTGAGTATGTGACAGGCATCCCAGAGCCTGGCGCTTTCATCCATGTACTCATCGAGCCACTTCTCTCCCACAGGAAGGTGAAGTGTTTGGACTAAAATGGTTAGCTGGGAATGGAAGGATTGGAGTGAGGAGAGAGCTTTTTGCAGGAACTGGACAGACATGAAACTGTGGTCTGAGAGGAGACTTCTCTCGAGATCATTTAGTCCTTGTGTCAGAAAATTGTAGAATCCATTGACAGAAGTGGTGGTGTAGGAAGGATCCATTATGGCATTATAGGAGGAGAGGAAAAAAGGATTTGACATATATGGTGGCTATGCAAAAGAGTTGATGTAGATTGACATATTTATATTGTGAGATTGTGAAAAAAAAAAAGCAAAAAGAAAGAAGGGGGAAGGTGAAGTGAATAGCTCAAGCCTCAAGAGCACAGGTTTCTATAGTGAACGGGATTGTTGGGTGCAATCATGCTTGTTTGCTTTGGAGTGGAGAGGATGATTGGGAATCTATTGGTATGATTCTTTAATGGGCAGGAAATGAAATTACAAAAAGAAAAACAAAAAAGCCAAGAAGAGGAACTGAGATGCCTATATAGAACTCTATATGTGAAGTTAAACATGAAATTTGATCATGAGCTCCTTGAATGCGGTCATTTTCAAGTTTTATTTTCTACAAAAAACTTTTAATTTGTTCATTTTATACCCTTCCATTTGGTTTTTCAGTATTATATGGTATAGAAGTTAAAGCAAATCAACAATCTTTGTAGCTCTTTATTCTATGATATGTTAGATTATCATGTTTTCTCGGGCTGTAAAAGTTTGACTACTTTGACTCAGATTCTTCTTCTCATTCTTCCATTTTGATTTGGTTACTTTTTGAAGTAAGTGCTGCTTGTCTTCTTTGCCTTTTCTAGTTCTTCGCCTCATGAGTTCTTCTCCTCACTTGGATATGTTTTAGCCTTTCAGTGTCTCGTGTACAGATATGTATTCCATCTGCTGCTAGTAAATAAATAAAGAAATGTATGGTAGGGCTCTGTGCATTGGGATAAATTTATGCTTACAATGTAGATTCTTTCACTTTTGGACCCAACATTCTATTTCAGGCACTAAATTTAACTATCTATGTTCTAGTGGAATCGAATATTATAATGCTCGGATATGTACTCAATGATTCTAGACAAAGTATATGATAGGTCACCTCAAGAATGGACCATACCCAAGAAAGCCTATATGTTCTTTTGATTAGATTGTAGGGGCACTGTAATGCATGCTAACTTATGCCAATGTCTATAGGCTATGAAATTTGTTTAGTTTGGGCAGGGATACATTTAGATATACATAGTCTTAATCTTTTAATAGCAAAGTGAAATGAACAACTGTGGAATGTTGGCTGAAGAAGAAAACCTTGATGCAGGCTATTGTAATTAACTGAAGCTGTCATTTTCATTGAACTCCATTTTTCAGGGTCACATAGATTCTATGGGGAGACAAAGAGTAGAATAATGTGGCCACCGAGTATAGTAGTACTATTCCTGTTTCACATTATAATGGCATGCAAGAAATCTCATTCTCACTTTTTCTCTTAGTCAATAGAAATCTCATACTCTCTTGTGAAAGCTATTAGTTGAAATGTGGAGAAATTTGACTGACTCGTCAAATAGCATGAAGCACGGCTTGGAAGCTCAATCAATCGAAATGCGGTTTCATCTCAAAAAGCATTAACAAGATATCATTCCATCAATTTTAGGCAACGAATCCACCAAAATGCGGTTTCATATGTGATTTTCTTAAGTCAAAATAACCTCGTAACTATGTCCCGACGAGACACCACTCAACCGCCTCTCCTATTTGGTCGATTCTCATACACAAGTTCTGCGCAGATCGAACTGCATATTCTGTTTGATTGGATGCGAAAAAGCTTAGTTGCCTATGTTATTTCTCAGATTTTTTTGCTCCTGATATGGGAGGCATTTTAAGGTTGCCTGTTGATTTCTAGATACTATGTATAATAGAAACAGTTAGTTCCATTTGTCCAACAAAAGATTTGAAATAAAGAATTTTCAAGCTTCCTCTGTGTTGTCAGATTTCTCCTTGTCCATGTTGTGGTATCTTTAACAAAAGAATCTAACTACTCGTTATAAAATATTGCAGTCATTAAATTTCCTTTCTCTCAAGTGTAAGTACGGCTGTTGTTCTTGAAGAGATTCTAATATAATCAAAGGTACCGGTCAAAAAACAAGGGAGCAAAGAAAGGAGAGAATGTGCATTCTGTTGATTCTGCTATACATATCAGTCTGCACTAAATTACAAGTCAGCTCCGATTTAGGCCGAAGAATAGTGCATACTTGTTTAGTACAATGATATGTCAAGGAACTGAAAAATTTTCTCTACATTTAGGAGTTAGAATCTTCAAATATGAAGAGCTTATCATTATCACGAATCACTTCAATGCAGTCTATTTCTGCCCCTTCTTCATCTGTTACCACTGCATTGCTTGCATCAAAGCCAAATTTTTCACCTGTTACAGTGACAAAATTGAGACATAGTCAAGTTAAGTATGTTCAACAAGTTCTATTAGTGTACAAGAGAAAAAATATGCTTAAATAACGATCAGCATCTATCACCAGTAGCTGAAGTTTTAATTATGTTGTTGACTTGATAATTAGTATTTAGCATGAGAAGAAAATGGATATATATATGGATTTAAAGGTGTACCTGCTATAGTCTTGATCTCATCTAGTGAATTTGGCAGCCTTATCAATCTTCCAGCTTCTTTGCTGTTTGTTTCTCTCCTTTCCACAGGGTGGCCTCTGTAAATGCTCACTCTTATACAATTAGGTCCATTGGATTTTCCCCATGACTTGCATTCTTGTTCTCCATTATGTCTCTTTAAAAGGATTTCATTGTCTGTTAAAACGTCAGGCACTGTAATCCTATGTCCAATCTCTCTCTTTTGGAGTATGTCGCTCAAGTTTGTGGAAGAAAAATCAGATACATTATCTTCAGTAACATCAGCACCATTCATCACAAGCAAATTCACAATGTCTGCATGATTTTCTGCCATAGCTACTTGAACTGCTGTTTTTCCTTGCCTGTCCTTCGAATCCACATTTAGTCCGTGTTTCAGTAGTTCTTTCATTACCATTAAATCATTCCTTTTTGCAGCAGTGCATAAGAGATCACCAGCAGTGTGTGGGTCAGAAATGATCGAAAAGTGATAAAGGATCCTGAATATGGAATGGTGCTTTGACGATATAGCTTCCCACAAGGCTGTGTTGTCATTATCATCTGCATTGCATAGAAATGTAATAAGTACATTGAACAAACTCTCGGAAAAATTGCTAGAGTAAGGTCATCAGTTTTACAATTTAGAAGAACAAGTTAAGGTGTACCGAAGAAGGTAATCTGGGCCAAAGCATACCTCTTAAGCTGATGTTGCATCCATGCCTAAGAAGTACCACTACACAGTCTTCATGCCCTTTAGATGCTGCTATATGCTGAGAATACCACAGGCATACATCAATTAGTAACAAATATCCCCATTCAACACCTATCATTCACTAAAGCTGTAGATTGTTGATTTGTTCTGGGGCATTCTTTTTCAGGAACTTTTATCTTACAAAGCTAAAGCCTGCTCTTTTATCAATACAAGGGTCGTGTTCTCTAGGGACGGATAGGAGGAACATACCAATGGGGTCCTTCCTTTAGAATCTCCAATATCAGGATCCAGCCTTGCCTTAAGAAGCTCTTCAAGAAACGCAGCATTGCCTGTACTGGCTACGGTCAGCAGGTCGATACTCGCGTTTGGATCACCCTCCTCTTCCCCATTATCAACGATGAAAGCTCCAATCTTTAAATCCTTGAGCTTTCTGTGATGCTGCAAATGCAGATATTAGACCTTGAACAATGCTCTTTTCTGGACAAAACAGGCTATATTTAACAACAGAGGAAAAATTAGCTAATTTCTAAACACAAGCTAACCTGAAGGAAGTTCTTTATTATAGTTACATAATCTTCCTGATTGGTATGCATTGCTTCTATCAGATCACTGGTTTTGAGCCTGAGAAGTTGCGAGAGGGTCCTAGTTCGAAAAGTAAAGCTTTGGGGTCTGCAACAAAGACCACCAACTTCTCCAAACATGTCTGCACATTTTAAAGTCCCAACCACTCTTTCCTTCTCGTAATCACATTCTGTGATCTCAACCTCTCCTGATACAATAATGTAAATATCATCTGGTGCCTCCTGTTGCATGATGACATCTTCTCTTGGCGGTATGTATTCTGCTTTCATCTTTGAAACCTAAGAATTTTTTTTCAAAATTTTCATAATAATTAAAACACATATCAGGTTTTGCTTTTCCTGGTATCAAGTTCCATGTATACTACAAGTATTTGTGCTTACCAGGAGCAAGAGAATTTCCTTTGAGACATGTTTGAAGAGGTAGACTTTCTCCACTGTTGGCAAAAACAATTGCTGACAGATGCTTTTGCAGATTGATTTGGGTAGCTGTTCCATCAACTGATGTTGGTTCAAGCTCTCAGCCTTAAATCTCAGACACATATAAGCAAGTATCTGTTCTTTCATCCTTGGAGGCAAACGGTTTCTGCACACAAAATTTGATGCTGCTTCAATGCTATTCCTCTGCATAAGCATCCAACATAGTTTTATTAAACGAATTAACATGTTCCAGCCCTAAAGACACAACATTAGGCTGTTATCCTAACAACTTCTCCATCAGTAGCAAGTGAAAAATACAAATGACAAGATCCTGAGTGGAATTTGTATATGTGTTACACTTTACACTTGCAAAACATATGATCACTAGGGGCAATACTTACAAATTCCATGGTACGACGAGTCCCTTCAACGACCAGATTAGTCATGTTACCAATTAAATAAGCTGTTAGGCCAAGGTTGAAGAGCATGTAGAAAATTATGAAGATCATCTCCATGGTGTTCACAGCATGGAGGTCACCATAGCCAACAGTGGTCATAGTGGTAATAGACCAATACAGGGCTGAAATATATCTGATCCAGAGGCTTGTCTCTCTGAAATTTGGGATCACAGCACCTATCCATGTCCTTCCTTGGTGTGGATATCTATCAGCTAACAAGTAGTACAGACATCCAGCACAATGTGCCAGGAATAGTGTTACCTGCAACCATAAATTATTAACAAAAAAAAGAAGTTACTAGAATATTCGTATTTTAACAGTTTAAACTTTAAACCCACTTTTCTAACTATTCTTCTATTGCAAACATAAGTAAAGGGTGTAAAATTGCTACTTACACATAGGAGCCTGGCACATCGTACCCAGAAATAGTTAAACCTGATGTCCTTCTCAAGCCTGCAAAGAGGAAAGAAGGTGGGTTTGATATTGTGGCTCATTAGTGAGGTGGGTTTACTGTAAAGAAAAGCCTGGTTACTTGCCTGGTAAATAGCTGTTTAACCCTCCGTAGTCGCCAAAATCTAAGTAGGCCCAGAAGAGAATAAGAGAGACCCACTTTCTGATTGCCCGTGAACAAGTAGCCCAGCATCTCAAATGGGATAGTGGATGCCACGTCCATCAAAAACCAGGTTGACAAGTACCTATCCACACCCACCCACGCACCCACCCGCATTTACCCGCAAACCATTTCAGATAAAAAGGTTTTTTGATGAAATTTACATGTATATATATAGCATCGTCACAAAATATCCCTTGCCACTGGCACTAAATAAAAAGGTATTTGATGAAATTACATGCAACCAAGACTGGAATGGCACGTTTTTTTTTTTTCCATTCAGTATATGGTTTGCTCCGACTAATCCAGATTCGACTAGCTGGTGAGGAAAATGATGCACGTTGAAAAGTATAGACTTTTTTCTTTAATTTGGCCAATTAAGTAGAATAATTGAGAATAATCATCAGTTCATGGTGGGGAAAAAAAGGATGCATCATAAAAAAGGAAAGAAAGATTCGAAAAAGAAAAAGGGAAAGAAAGGCATACTATAAAGTGTCAACTTTGAATCTGCCCAACTATGCAAATTAATCAAGTGCGATTCTCTTCCCATAACAAAAGTTAGAAAGATATGAAATTTCTTCTGTTAAAGATCTCCCCTTTCTCAGGACAACCCGCGTTCTTCCATTTAGTCAATCTTTCTTTCATCCATCATCTTGTCATTTTTCGTTTTTAAAAAAATTGTCTTAGTAATGGTTGCCAGTTCTAGATGACATATATAGTATTCAATTTCAGAAAGGAGAACCTATTTTTTTCTTCTGTAATGTCATTTCAAAGTAGTTTATTGTCCTTCATGATGAGGTTTTTTAAACAGTTGGTATCGAATTTCAGTCATTCTCAAAAAAGAAAAAGAAAAAGAAAAATTACTCTTCTAGTAATCACAAGACAATGATGCTACTTGCGTGCATCGTGCATGGATTTTTCCGTTTGTACATATTATTGGAACTGTTAATAAGGAATTAAAAGAAAAAGGAAAGTGTATAATAGTAAGGAATTGTAAGATTAGTTGCGTCATGTTCAAATTGTGAACCCTAACTTGTCATATATAGCGTATGATACGGTGGCCAATTATAAAATTGTAAGAATTATGCAATGGCTGAAATCAAAACACTAATTATAGAATTGTAAAATATTTGTAATAACACATGAAACAATTACACTGACCTGATGGCAATCTTTTTTCTGTCACGAACAAGAAGCTGAGTCCTTGAATCGATGTAGGCAACGAAGAACGTCAACGCAATGTCAATTGCAAAAAACAAGTCAACAATGTTGTCTGCAATGTAAAGTCTTTTGTTGGGCGAGGAATTGAGGAATGCAACTTCAAAAGGGTAAACCCATAAAGAGTAAGCTACCAAAAGCACCATAAATGCCTCCCAACACCTGCATAAATTAAATTAATATTTAGCAGCTTAATTGCATGCTCATCAACTTATACCATATAAATTTGCAGAACCTTTTTTTATTTTTTGGTGTGAAATGTGTGATAACTAAAGTTTGCAGAACTTTATACCAAGTAATTTGGGCCATGTAATTATTGAAAATATTGGCCATGAAATTATTGAAAATATTGGCCAGAAACAGATTCTGGAAGCATAATGTTCATGTAATAGCTACCACTTAACAGTACCTGTAAAGGTTATACTAGCTGAACAAAAAAGTATAAACAATACTCTATATATATATATATATATATGGTCTTACTATATATATTATTACCTGTATTTTGAGTTCATAGGAGAAATGATCCACCCTTTGGATTCTATAACATTCTGGTTATAGCTGGAAACACCCAAAGGTGGGAGAATGATCTTTGACAAGCTAGAGAGCGAAAGAGAGGTACTGCAATCTTCTTCATGATGAGAGGTTTCATGTTCTGATCCATGAGCACTTCTCCAGCTTCTCTTCATGATAGTGTCTGAGGGAAGATTGTAAGGAGTGAACGACCTCGTTTCCACCATGCTCCACAACTACAAGTATACTCTTCTTTTTTTTTTTAATCTTTCAAAGGTGATATGGTGGCTGGAAATGACTCAGGTGGGGATTAGAGGGGAGCTAGGGAGGTTGTTTTTTTTTTTTGTCGAAGCTAGGGAGGTTGTTGAAGTGGGTTTCATAGGGGGGATTGATTGGAGAAAGTGTCAAGCTCAAGCAAGAAAAGTTATAAGGCCAAAAACTGGGGATGATGAGAAGTACTCTTCATGATATTATTGTGGGGCTGTAACGTTAGTTGTGTGGTGGTGGTCCTCTTATTAAGATTGATGCAAGTATTAGTAGCTATAGTGGCATTGGAAATGGAGTGAGGTGTGTGTACGTAGTTGTGATAGGCCTAATGGGAACACCTGCATTGATTGATGATTTCTGATAAGATCTCGACTGTGAATATATATAGTGGTCTTTGGTGGCCCATATTCTGTCTTGCAGTGAGTGCAATCAACTTCTGTAGAATATTTCTTTTTTATATGAAGGAAGAATGTATATATTCATATATTCAACACAGTAAATATTAATACATCAACTGGGATTAGATCAAAAGAGAGGGCATCTGTAACTTCTATAGAAATAGTACGTACAACTCCTGGTATCTTTGACAAAAAGAAAAAAATGGTATTGCCTGCCCTTTTTGAATTGCACCCGAGATTCCTATAGTTTTGCTTTTTTATTGCATATGCTTTCTTTTGAATGTTTTTAATCTTTATTCGGTTTACTCACTATGTGAAACTTCTTGCTGGTGCCTCTATGTGAGCTCTGTCCTATGCTGTTGCTTTTTTTTTTTTTAATGAGAAGTCCTATGTTGTATTGATATTTCCTATGGGAATGAAGTTATCTCATATCTGCATTGCGAGAGAATTGATTAAATAAGAGAAAATTAGTATGCTCACAATTTCTTTCTTTGTTATAAATAATTGATTGAAGAAGAAGATTGGATGAAGAAAAATTGAATAGAGGAGAAGAAGGGAGGAGGGAGAGCTCGGTCATGAGCTTCTATTTTTCATTCTCATTTTTATTCATTATCTGTTATAATATATAATACATGAGGGGTGACAAAGAATCACTTTAGTCCTTATAAATGACATTCACTAATTTTGGTCCCTCAGGATAATATATTTATAACACTCCCCCTTGAATGTCATTGTGTATTGGGTAGAATACGCTTAGGGGATACTGCCTCATTAAAAACCTTACCAAGAAAAACCCAGTGGGATAAAAACTTGGTGAAGGAAAAAAGAGTGCAGTGCGTATTCTACTCCCCCTGATTTTGGCATCCCTTGATATCTCGAATCCTCCATAAACCAATCCTCTTCATCAATTCTTTAAAAGTTGTAGTAGGAACTGATTTTGTAAATAAATCTGTCAGATGTCACTTGAATGATTCTTGATGTATCCTCCCTTCAATTGGGCAATACAGCTAGCATTATCTTCATAAATCGTCGTTGGAACATCTTCCTCGCTAACTAATCCATATGAATCTTGACTATGCTGCATCATCGATCTTAGCCAAGCACATTCTCGGCTAACTTCATGTATGAACACAATTTCTCCATTATTTGAAGAGGCAACAACGATACTTTATTTTCTGGTCACAATGATACTTTGATGTATCTGCCTGTGCTTTATGTGGATCAAATAAAAGACCTACATCTGCAAAACCAACTAGA
>JAKUCV010007253.1:47544-80125 GCA_028386065.3 Turnera subulata
AGGTTGTTTTTTTTTTTTGTCGAAGCTAGGGAGGTTGTTGAAGTGGGTTTCATAGGGGGGATTGATTGGAGAAAGTGTCAAGCTCAAGCAAGAAAAGTTATAAGGCCAAAAACTGGGGATGATGAGAAGTACTCTTCATGATATTATTGTGGGGCTGTAACGTTAGTTGTGTGGTGGTGGTCCTCTTATTAAGATTGATGCAAGTATTAGTAGCTATAGTGGCATTGGAAATGGAGTGAGGTGTGTGTACGTAGTTGTGATAGGCCTAATGGGAACACCTGCATTGATTGATGATTTCTGATAAGATCTCGACTGTGAATATATATAGTGGTCTTTGGTGGCCCATATTCTGTCTTGCAGTGAGTGCAATCAACTTCTGTAGAATATTTCTTTTTTATATGAAGGAAGAATGTATATATTCATATATTCAACACAGTAAATATTAATACATCAACTGGGATTAGATCAAAAGAGAGGGCATCTGTAACTTCTATAGAAATAGTACGTACAACTCCTGGTATCTTTGACAAAAAGAAAAAAATGGTATTGCCTGCCCTTTTTGAATTGCACCCGAGATTCCTATAGTTTTGCTTTTTTATTGCATATGCTTTCTTTTGAATGTTTTTAATCTTTATTCGGTTTACTCACTATGTGAAACTTCTTGCTGGTGCCTCTATGTGAGCTCTGTCCTATGCTGTTGCTTTTTTTTTTTTAATGAGAAGTCCTATGTTGTATTGATATTTCCTATGGGAATGAAGTTATCTCATATCTGCATTGCGAGAGAATTGATTAAATAAGAGAAAATTAGTATGCTCACAATTTCTTTCTTTTGTTGTTGTCTATATGTAAACTAAAATATTTTTCACTAATATTTGGAGGAACTATAGTGACAATAATGTCAAAGTTTATTTGTTGAAAAGAAATGGTGGGACGTGCAATATATTTGGCCTGTATAATTGGTGTGGCTGAGTGAGAGGCTTGAGAGAGGGTAGTAGAACCATATAATGGTATGGCTGGCCCCTCACTCTCTCTCCCGCAACTTTCACAATAAATGCCAAAACGATGTGGATTATGTATGCGTCCTTATCAAAGAATGGTATTATCAGAAATCAATGTGTCAAAATTCTAGTAGGGGAAGTGTAATATCAGCAACCAATGATTCAACTCTCTCTCTCTGTGTTGTGGCCACGGAGATGGCTGAGTTGCCTCTTCATGGAAGGCATTGGAGGCCTTTAATATGTATGCAAATTTGGCCCTATCGTGATTGAAGGAATGGTCACCTAAATATAATATGTATGTACATGAAAAGATGGGAGAAATGACACTTACCTAGAAAGAATCACTTATTTTGTTTGGAAACAAAAAAAAAAAACTGTCGGTTGTTAAAGAAAAATGATATAGTCGCACTGACGTTTTTTTTTTGACTAAGCAAATGGTATACATGATTAACAAGGGCATTTTTGTTTCTCTAGACCTGTGGTTAAAGCCTAAAAGTTGCATATTCGCAGCCTATAGTAGCCCTATAGTAGCATACTCGTTTTGAAGAATAAAAGGTTTGATATTAATATCTCCAAATCAACAACAAAACATCGATTATTGCCCTAGCTAGTCTAATTTTGCTTCCCGCATAACGCGTTGGTGTCGTGTGAAATGTGTGGAAAAGGAGACACGCATATCAGCCAAGGTCGGCATGTTATAAATGTTGGATTCAATTCAGTTAAATGTTCAACTTCCAATTTTGATGTTTTTTTAAATGAGTCTTTTGCATAAATATATATGTAGCGTGATTCACAATTTTAAGATTTTGTACACTAGACCTACAATCTCCATGACACTTCATCATCACCTGCCTTATCACTGAACAGATTGGAGAAGCAAATCCTAGTGGTAATATTATGTTTCGAACCACTATATATATAAACATATATCCAAAAAAAAGATCCACTATCTAAACTATGCAACAGGAGTCAATTCATAGTAATTATAATTTGGCTCATCCGTTGTTGTATATATGTCACATATATTAATAAAACAATAACAAGAGAGTTATGGCATGTATTCTTTACAATAGAGGAAAATAATTAGACATTTTAATGTTTATTATCAGATTATTGAGTTTCAGCTCAAATAAAAAATAGGCCCAAAAGTTCCACATGGAAACGAGTGCTTAGTATATGTACACATGCATATAGACTCGATATGGCCTAGAAAGAGATCATGAATTCTGGCCCCATTCCCTTTGGTTTCTTGTCTTTTTTTTTTAACTCCCCAAAGTTTTGATTAGCTTTCGGCAACAAAATCTAAATCCACTACTCGGTTTCTGCAAAAATCCAATCAAGTCTATACAAGGTGGGGTCGATTTAATATTCCTCCTGTTGTTCTTCCTTGAAGTTCCTTGAAGCACCCACTAAATATGGCTCATCTAGAAGTTCAATAAAAAGGTTTTTTTTTTTTATTGTGCAAATCTAGAATGGATCGTATTCCATGTAATAAATTAAACAACACAAAAGACATATTCTAAATTTCGAATGACGAGTTCCCAAAATAAGTAACACGCCCAGAAGATTTTGGTAATAGAATAAAAAAACTTTTTTCCCTTGAAAAAAAAATAAAATAAAAGAACCCTCAATGGAGTTTTTTTTTTTTTTTTAAAAAAGGAAACCTCACTGGATTAAGAAGCTGTGACTAATCAAAATTGGGTTCCATGTTTGGTGTGGTGTCCAATTAACAGTGATTGGATTTTAACCTGGGCCTAGACGGGCCGAATGATTAGGCGCTCTAGCCCAGTGTGATGCAGACATGGATAAGAAAAACTAGGCCTACGTTTGGTCTTACTTTCAGTCCATGCAGTGTATTTCGCTATCTATTAGTCAACTAGTACAGGAGACCTGATTTGTGGGAATATATTGTATATTTTTTTTTCTGTTATAAAAATTATTTCAGTTCTATTTACACGAGATTATTAGTTTCAAAATTTTTGCATAAAATAAAATATTACGGTCTATTGGTATCACAAAAAAATAATACCAAAATCCTTTCATAGTTTTTGGCACATATACTAATTATAATGCATCTCTTGAAGTGTATTAAAATTAGGAGACCGTATGACATGAGATAATTTTTTTTGGTTAATGTGAAGAATATGTTATTACTGTTCAAGTGTTGTTTCCTCCCCCGTTAGTAGCATGCTCTCATTCGAATACAAAGAAAAATGTCTCCATGATTAGAAACCATGTATGTGGATGTTGTGGTGTTATCAGTGATGATATTTTTTCTAATATTCTATATTAGGGGGCAGGTTAAAATATAAGTTGTTTAGCAAATAAGAAAAAATATTGTACCAATACTCTTCTTTTTTTTTTTCGAGAAAAAAAAGGCATCAGTGGTGTCATCATCGCCCCGTCGGTCCAGGCCCCGGTCAATACCGGTTACATCCTGGCATTAGACCCTCCTCATAGGAGAGACCGCCCAACCGGGACACCAGTGGACACCCTCACCTGCTATGCGTCATAATATCGGGGAATCACCGGGCTCAACGGCCAGCATCCCACCGTGTGGAAGGCCATATTCGGTCGCATCACACTATGGGACTTGACTGGAAGCGCCCAGACTCGAACCCGAATTTTAAAAATAGTATGTTGAAGGCCTTGCCACTAGGGCACCAGCCCCGGTAGTATATTGTACCAATACTCGCAATAAAAAAAAAACGTGCCATACGAATGGTAGAACATTAGCATTAAGAGTAAAGTGTTAGTAGATTTTTGGAAAGGAAAAAAGTTGTTTTAGAAAAAGGAGAAACTTTACTATCAAAAAAAAGAGAAAAAAGAAAAAGGAGAAACTTCCTGGGGAAGTTTGTCAGGAAAGTGACACTCTGTGGCTGACGGGTTGATTTTGAGGCGACAAGAGGAGAGAGTAGTCAAAGTCGATGGAGACAATCGAGTAAAACAAAAAAAGGGAAACGGTAACTTATTTTTTTTAATATATATAATAATGAAAAAGAGAAAGATAAAGGAAAATCTTTGTTTTCCTGTTACAGGTTTTTATATGTTCGGAATTTTGATTCCTTGTCATGTATCGTCTACCATGTTTTTTTCTATATGATAGAAATCGAATTGAGCTACCGACTTCTGATGTATTGAGCTCACCGATATTTTTAATATACTTCCCGGTTTTCAAAAAAAACAGAGAAAGATAAATTGAGGAGTTAATTACTACACTCAACCAGATTCTCATTTCTTCTCAGTACTACCACACCACGTACACCTAGTCGTCGAGGACTCGGTTGGGGGGGAGGGAATATGAGAAAGAAAATGATGGTCTAAAGGCAGGGCCCACCAACCGTGCTCGTCGCTCGCTGTCGGAGCCATCGTGGCTTATTACCGCCACAATAAAGGACGGTTGCTTCCTTCTCGCTTTCACCGAGTCCCCTCAGTAACAACATGGCGAGTGTAAGTTACTCCGGAGGAGGAGGAATAGTGGGGAGGGAAATGACGGCGGTGTGGGAGAGTAGTAAGGAGTTCAGCCCCGCCGCCGCCACAAGCGTTTCGCCGCCGTCAACGCCGCCTCCGCCACCGCGGCAGCGAGTCTCCGACAAGGACACCTGCTTCAGCTGCAAACGGCAGGGCCACTGGGCGGCTGATTGCCCGGCGAAGAAATCGCCGAAGAACTCGAGAGCTTCCAGCCCGGGATCATCAGGCTCCGAACCCAGCCCTCCTTTGCCGGTGGTTCAGTGCCCTTGCGGTGGCGGTAGCTGCAGCATCGTCGTTTCTCGCACCGATAAAAACCCGGATAGGAAGTACTTCGCTTGCCCTGACCGCCGTCGACCTGAAGTACGGCCTTTGGCCTTTCCTTTTTGTTGTTGTTGTTCTCTTGTTTTGCTGCTGCTTTCTTTAGTGTAGCTCTTTAAAGTTTGGTTCTTTCTTAATGATGCCGTTTTCTTTTTTTTTTTTCCTCAAGGGATGTGGATTTTTCAAATGGTGTGATGACGTCAGAGCTCCTCCCTGCCCCTGTGAAGCTGGATTGTGCAGCTATAACAAGGACCCTCCTAGTGGTCGTTGGTATTTTGCTTGCCGGATCCCCAAGGTTTTTTTTTTTTTTTTGGTTTATTTGGCTTTTTTTCTTATGTTATGAATTTGTTTCCTTTGAAACTTTTTTTTGTTGCTTCTTCTCATATTTACTCTGCTCATCAACCTGTCGTTTCCTTTTTATTTTTTAAATTTTTTTTACACGTTTGCTACTTTTAGTAGCCCCATTCTGGAGATGAAAAGGATTTCAACTCCTGGCTTTCTGTCCCCTGTTTAAAAACCATTTGGTGAAATGATGTGCATAAATGTTCTTTTGAAGCTCTTATCATCATGGTCTTTCTTTGATGAACTGCATTATTAGGAATTTTGGTTGTTGCTCATTTTTTTTTTTTTTTTTCCATTTCTGGCCACTATTATCTTCCTATGATTTACGCTGATGTAGGTTGTCTCTCTTGAGGGCTTGCTTGGGGTATGATCCATTCAACGGTTTCACTACAATTAATAAGCTAAATTTTTCTCTCTTTTTTTCCCCCCTCCCGAGAATCTGGTTCAGTGTATCTGTGGCAGTCTTGATGATTAAATTGAATAACAAACATGCTTCCTACTCCAAGCTATATTTTTCTTTAGTTAGCCTTAAAAGAAAGGAAACTTTTGCATTTACCCTGCACTTAGAAGCTGATCAGCACATGATTCTTGGACTTTGTTTGCATTGATCCCTGTGATTTCTATTTATGTTCCTAGAGGAAAGCAGAGAAGTTTGGTTCGCTTTCTTAAAGTTTCTCGTAATGATTTATTTTGTTTCTCGTGGAATCAATTTCGTAGACAAAGAACAATAGGAATCGCATTGATGAGAAATGTTTAATGTTTAACCAGTCTGATACTCTGATTAACTATGCATTCACTGTTACAAGTGTGAGGCTGAAGCGCCCCGACCCGTATTTACCATACAGGGTAAACACGTGCCGGAACTGTTCTTACTACAGTAGCAGACAGTACATACCATGTATAATACAACACAAGCAACTCCCAAATACAATATTCGTCACCCGATCCCGGGGACCATTATTCAATCCATTACACACCAAACTGATCAACAACAGTTATAGTACAACAGCAACAGCAATATCATAAAAGAAAGACAAGCAGCGGAAGACTAGAATGCAGATGCAGCGGGGTATGGATCCGGAGTCAGGTGGAGAAATAAGCAGCAGCTAACGAACATCGTACCTGAACTACGATCAACCAAACCTACGGGATGAAACCCCGCAGGCGAGGGGTGAGTCCGAAGTGCTCACCGACGAAGGATAAACAGAGATATATTCAACTGTAATACTTTCGAAACTAGCACAACAATCTCAGCAGTAAACACAACCAATCGCAATACAAGAAACCACCAAAAGCAACTAACCAAGACCAAAAGAATGCTTAATTATCATCTTTACCAATTTTTATCTTCCGGGCCCATCACTGGACAAGCTAGGGTCGTACCTGGTTAGTAATTAATTCCGGATGCTAGGTCAAACCAATCCATATCTCAAATCCCGGATATTTGGTATATCCAAACCACTGGGTATTCGGTATACCCCAACCTCAGACAACAACATACTAACAAGATATTTGGCATATCTGAGCCACTGCGGATATTCGGCATATCCGAGCCACTGGGTATTTGGTATACCCCAACCACAGACAACAACATACTAACCAGATATTTGGCATATCTGAGCCTCTGCGGATATTCGGCATATCCGAGCCACTGGGTATTTGGTATACCCCAACCACAGTCATCATCATGTCAACCAAATCAAGTAACTAACCATAGCATCTCAGAATTAATTATCAAACCATCGGGTCGTACCTCTACTTCCAAGTGACAATTATATCATCGTCTCAAATTAATTTCCAATCCCGATACTCTATCATCATAACTCAACTTTAATCATCACAATCAAATTCTCAAACTCAACTAGCCAACAATTTCTTATTTCCAAATTCTCACAATCAACAGTCCAGTAATTTCTCACAATATCACAAATCAACAGCATATTTCAACAACATCATGGCAAGTTCACATCAACAAATAGCAACAGTAACATCACAGTTTCCATAGCAATCATATAACAGCTAATAAACAGTTCAAGTAAACAACAAATTCACACACAGCATCACAGGTACATATCCAAGGTTATCCATCCTCACCTTAGCCGATATCAAGTCTGGTACTGTCCCACTGTCTCCAAATCCGGCTCCTCAGGTATCAGCTCGTTATCAACTCCTATATCAAACAAATAATATGCACATATAAGTGGTATGCTCATGCTTGACTTTTACTATAATCCGTAAAAAGAAATAACTAACGCGATAACTCGGTACTTCCCCGGATTATTCCATTATCATCGTCATAATTCACCATTTACTTCCCGGTGTCTAAATAATACTATCCTTATACCTACACTTACTTCCAAATATTATTCCGGTTCAATACTTACTATGTATTACTCTTTCGTAAATTATTTTCCTTCAAAATTATTATAATTCCCTATGTATATATATTCTCCAATTATCTCCCTCTTAACAATTATTTTATATCTTAAACCTTTTTCCAAAATTAATTTCCCTTATACCATCTACTTCTCCAAATTTTATATTTTCCTTTAACTCCCTAATTATATTTTCCTAAGATCCCCAAATTATTTTCTCAATTTATTTTAAATTCCAGGTTTATTTCTCAAGGTTATATTATTTTTTTATTTATTTATTTTTCGGACTGGGCCAGTCCAATCCAAAACCCCAGGCCCAATCCTAACCTCTAAGCCCAGATCCATTTCTCCTAACCCAACATAAACCCAAGCCTAAGGCCTATATACCAAAACCCACAAGCCACTTCCTAGCCCAGATACCCCAAGCCCAGTTCTCAGCCCAACCACTTAGCCTAACCCAACTCACACAACCCAAACCCACTCACACACCAAAATCCAACCCTAACTCTCCCAACCCGTTTCCTCACGCGGGTCATCTCGACCCGGGCTCCATGTAGCCGGGTCGTGCTCACCTGCAACGACGGGACGACGGCGAGGAGCGGCGTCACGGGCGGCGCGAAGACGATGCGGTCGACGGCACGGCAGAGGCAGCGCTACGGGTGAACAGCAGGGGCGACGGCGGTGGCGTTCTTCGTCGAGGGAGGAGGAAGGCAGCCGGCTGTGATGGCGGCTCGTTGGATTCACGAGGTGGAGAGCGAGGCAGGGGCGTCGACGTCGATCTGCAGGGGCGGCGGCTAGCGAGGCTTGTTGCGACGGCAAGCGAGGTGAACGGAGGAGGTGACGGCGACCGTTGGTTGGTGCTGGTGGTGTGGTCGGCCGGCCACGGAAAAGAAAAAAGAAGAAGAAGAAAAGAAATGAAGGTGGGGGTGACGACGTCGGTTTGGTGTAGTGTGTTGTTTGTTGTTGTTTTTTTTTCTTCTTCTTTAGTTCAGTTGTAAAGGAAGGAAGGGTGTAGGCTGGGACAGTAAATTGCAGAATGATTGCAGGTGTTGATGGTGAGTGCAGAAGAGAAAGAGGAATAAAAGCAGTTCACATGCAGTAACTGGTGTTTCACGGACATCACAGTGAAGACCAATCTTCACATGTGTACAGGGGCATGGCGGCTGCATTATGCAGTCGTGTCCCGTCCGGTCCAGAAAATATTATTAATACCCCCTTGATTAATTCCTAGCCCGATAACTCGGAGTTAACATTGACTTTTCTCGATATTCCTAGACCCGAAAAATGCCAACTTCGGTCCGAAAATTCCGCGGAAAAATCCCGAGCGTGGGGTAGTGCTCGGTTTCGGATTCCGAAGCGTAAATTACCGTCAATTAATTATTCAAGATTAATTTTAACAGTAATTAACTGTAAAAATTAAATTTACGGTGACAGTAAAAACATAAAAAAATACCGGGGCTGTTACAGAGGCTCTTGTATGCCATCCTGCATCCTTCTAAGTGCAGGTCCTCAGGTCCTTCAATAAAGCAAGCTCTCTTACATGTATACATTAGGCATACTGCGTTTATCATTTTGGTAGGAAGTATGTGTTATAACTTTGATAGCTCTGAATCACAACCCTGTTCCCCTTGCTGCAAATCAAGTATCATTTTCTCCTCCTGACGAGTGTTTAGTTGATATCAAACCTGTCGTCTTGATTTTTTTATTGGGGGTAGAGAAGCCTCTTGTGTAGCTTTAAGTATTAAGTATAAGGTGCTGGACATCTGGTTGTAGAAATCAGATGTAAACGTGCTTGTGGTATTCCAATGTCAGACCTTACCAACCCTTTCTGGCTTTTTTAGACTTTAGTTCTTTTTCTTTTTAATATTCCCTTGTGTTTGGCATTTTGAAATTAGTTTTCTCGCCTATGTTTGTCTTGGTCTGAAATGAAGTATTATGGTTATAATGTAGGGTTTTGGAGCATGCGGATTTTACCAGTGGGCAGATGGGAAGATTTCAATGAATAGTCATGTGGATCAAAGCAAGGGACAGTCTTCTCCTCAGTCTCCGCGTGCTATCCAGCAACTCTTTAACAATGTAACCAATGACTCTGGAAATAAAATGGATTTGAGCTCTGAGATAGAGTTGNTATCTGGTCCCGAAAAATGCCAACTTCGGTCCGAAAATTCCGCAGAAAAATCCCGAGCGTGGGGTAGTGCTCGGTTTCGGATTCCGAAGCGTAAATTACCGTTAATTAATTATTCGAGATTAATTTAAATGGTAATTAACTGTAGAAATAAATTTTACGGTGACGGTAAAAACATGGAAATTACCGGGGCTGTTACAGTTACATTTAACTTATTCATAAAAAATCGTGTAATTTAATCATTATTTTAGCAAGGATATCAAACTCTTTATATTAGTTAACAATATATTTCTTCAATTAATTTTCTAATTTATCATGAATTCTAAGTTGTGAGATAATTTTTTATGAGGAATTATTTGAGTAAATTTATGATTAATTTTGCATCCATGAGATATTTGTTGTATATTTTGATTGATATTAATATAAGTACCATGTGGAGTCAATCTTTTTTTTATTGTGGAAGTAAAACTATTTAAATTGATTCTAATAATTTACAATAATTTATTAAACTTAGCTAATGGCTAATGGGTTGGTGCCACGTTTCACGTCCCAAAAGCGCCCACGTACACCATTTTTTTTTTTTTGACGAGACCCACGTACACCATTTGACGAGTAATAAAATTTCGTCTGGGCTGCGCGGTCTCATTCCTCACGATTTGCTTCTACTTGGGGGTTATTATTTTGTTAGGGCTTAGTGCACATCAAACCGCGAAAGAGAATCACAGCTCAATATAGCGCATTTATTTATTTTACAAATTATAGGGCTGACACTTGAAGGCCAGCTTCGTAGACAACACTACTTGAGCTACAGGCTACAACTCATTGGTAGCACTTTATTCCGATGTATGTAGCACCATTTATTCTTTCTGCAAATAAGGTGACAACTTTGGGCCTAACCAAAATATGCCATAAGAAAATTACTTCTTGATCATGGAAATAACCAAAGTATGGCATAAGGCCATCCCTTCCTCCAAGTAACTTGTGCACTTCAAGGACAGTCGATCGAATAGACGTGAAACGTGGCACCAACCCATTAGCCATTAGCTAAGTTTAATAAATTATTGTAAATTATTAGAATCAATTTAAATAGTTTTACTTCCACAATAAAAAAAAGATTGACTCCACATGGTACTTATATTAATATCAATCAAAATATACAACAAATATCTCATGGATGCAAAATTAATCATAAATTTACTCAACTAATTCCTCATAAAAAATTATCTCACAACTTAGAATTCATGATAAATTAGAAAATTAATTGAAGAAATATATTGTTAACTAATATAAAGAGTTTGATATCCTTGCTAAAATAATGATTAAATTACACGATTTTTTATGAATAAGTTAAATGTAACGACCCGGGTAAAATTTTCGTGACCCATTTATCAAACACCAAGTCTTGGTTACCATCCTCTATATTAGCATCCCAATGTACATCAATTTCTTCCATTCTTGCAATATTAAAGGATCCTTCTCTTTGAATCAATTGCTTCACTTCTGGTGCAGAAGAATGGTACACTGGGAGGTTGAATGAGTCCAACATTGATTCTTCAATTTTCCCCTGATTAAATCAACCAAGATGATGATGGTCAGCTTGCAAAAATAGTATCACAGGAATACGGATTGCAAAAGTAGGCCAAGAGAAAAACTCTTGCCTATTGGCGTCGTACTGAGTCTAGTTAAAGAAATATACATTCATACCTCATCGGTCAAGTCCTTGAGGCAATCACCAATTGCTATCCAAATTTCAGCTCCGTATTTGCAAGCAGGATGATGATCACTGCTACCCATGAAGGTGAGGACCATCCTGCCTCCAGAAATCACCTCTAATGCGCGAGATCTTAAAAAAGATGTGAAATCTTTCTCAAATTGGTCTCTGTACGCTTTGTGTACACTTGAGGGGCTAGTTTTGGCCAAGCAAATGGTCCCTTTATTCAAAGGCATTCCAGATTCACTAATGAGGGGCTAGCTTTGTGTACACTTCGGGTACCTGTCAATTATCATAAAAAAGGTTTACAAGCAATTGCCAAGGGCTGCAATGCAACGGTATTTTTATAAATTAAAGATTGTTGATCTTGCACCTTGGAAAGATAATGCAGGCCAAAAGAAGAAAGGACAAAGTGGAGGGAATTGTTGGGGAAGAGTCTCCCATGAAAACTGCCAGGAATTGCAACAACAAAACAATCCCCAAGTTTGTCAAACTTCTCTCTCTGAAATTTGTCATAAAACTTTGGTAGCAGCGACCTGAAAATAGTGTTGAAATCAGTTCCGGGAAGATCATTAAGGAAACATTGTAGTGCAGGTGCCTTCTGATTCAAGGTACGGCAAGTGGAGTCGATGGTTTCCATGATTTCCCACAGTGGCAGTAAGGTATTAGGCCCGGAAGAGCAACCCATGTCTGCCATTTTGAAGCAATCTTCGGTCAAGCTTTCAAGACAAAGCTTGGTCACTGCTTCTTCTAATATGGGCCTGGTCTTTAGTATCACATATTTCTGTATCAAATAAATAGGAACCATTGAACCAAATTAGTTTTTGTTAGAGAAGATGCCTGCGTGCAAGTACACACAATTTGTACTTGTAGTGTGTGTGTGTATGAGAGAGAGGTACAGACTTGAAATAGGGAGTTCTTGTAGTAGCTATACTCTCCTTCTCCTCCCTTCATGTGAAGAACTTGTTCCAGTACTTCCATGGCTTGCTTGTTGTTATTGAGTTGTGAAGTAACGCTAATTAATTGTTTTTGGGAAGAAGTGAAGTACCTTTCCAAAATGCAACTAATTAATTTGTGCCTCAGCCTCTTGAAGTCCATCGGTTAAATAAGATCGAACCAAGGACATAAATTTTCTTTTTTTAGTTTTCATAATTGTCACCAACATCGTACTTGGTCGACTGAACTAAACAAGTTAAGTACGTAACGTCAAACAAATATATATACTCAAATGTGCTGCATGCTAGACTTTTCTTTTCTAGGTTTGCATCTAAGAATAGCATCAAAAAAAGGTTTGCATCTAAGATCTATATTAATGTTCGTTCTAAAAAAAAAAAATCTATATTAATGTTAGAGTTACAAAGGATTTTCTAGTAAGAGAGACTTATAAAATATATGTGGCATGTTTACATTCCATGATTTTACTAGCTCTTCACATCATCTTTGTTTTCATGATCTCTTTACTTTCTAATTCTTTACCCTCCTTCCTTCATCGAATTTCTCTCCAATTTTTTTAATGCTAATTAGTTAATTATCTGGACTCTGGAAACCCTTACTCAACTAATCAAATGTCGCATAATTAGCTAGTAATTAAGCCGAGAAACGAAGAAATTAGCTAAGCCTCGAAATCCATTCTTCTCTTCGTGATTTGCTTTAATCTGTTCCTCGTGCGAAATCCAGTCCTCGCTTAAAAGATGTCATATTGCATTCCTTTAACGAAGATTACTCGGCCAACACTACATGTAGTGTAATGGCAAATTAGCTCATGAATTTGATTTTATTGAGGGTGGTTATTATAGATATATAGTTAATCCCAACAACATGATTCACGTGACGGGCAAGACAGCGAATCAATTCTTTAATTATCTCACGCTACTAAATTTTCTTTGCGATGACCTTATGCATGATTATCCATTTGGGATATACTATGGCAATCATCCACTTACTAGCATTAAAAAAGAATTGGCATTGAACTGCTATTTTTTTGTGTATATATAAAGGTAATAAGTGCACGTTTAGCGTTGTTTAGTTTTGGATTAGCATCCCCTCTTCTTATCCTTTTCGTGGGTTTTAGCGTTTGTTAATTTGACTTTTGTTATGATTACCATCTGCCTAATTCCCAGGTTTACCAGCATGTGTTTATTTTGGGCATAAAGTTCATTGTCGTGAAAACGCAGCAGTGATGGGAGTAGTACGTAAAAGACACGGTTATATAGGTAGAGAAAGTTTTCAAATAATTTCTCCACGGTATATTCAAACTCCTCCTCCACAAACAATTCCTTAATGCTAAACATCACGAAAAGGATAAGCAAGTCCTGGATCACAGTTTAATGTAACACATTCTTTAGTAGTAATTAATAGCAAGAGAGCGACAACTTTGGGCCTAACCGAAATAAGCCATAACAAAACTACTTCCTGATCATGGAAAAAATCAAAGTATGACATAAGGCCATCCCTTCCTCCAAGTAATTTGAACACTTCAAGGGTAGTCGATTGAATAGATCATCCATTATTGAACTCCCAAATTGACTTGCGAGCACGGATTCTGCAACGGCTCTCAAATAATTGGAGACATATTTCCCTCTAGCCCATTTATCAAACACCAAGTCTTGGTTACCATCCTCTATATTATCATCCCAATTTATATCAATTTCTTCCAATCTTGCAATATCAAACGATCCTTCTCTTTGAATCAATTGCTCTACATCTGGTGCAGAAGAATGGTACACTGGGAGGTTGAATGAGTCCAACATTGATTCTTCAATTTTTCCCTGAATCACATTGAACCCAATGATCGGTACTGGATGGAGAGGAGCATATATTTGAAAAGCTAGCAAAAATAGTGTCCACATGAATCAAAGTTTTTAAGCCCTGTTCCTAGTTTCTAATTTTCCACTATTACATAATGTGTTCAGTTGTGTTTTTAGAAGCATGATTAAAAGCTTTGGAATAAATAGCACTGTTCTGCCTCAACACAGGTAGGCTTGTATTGTAGTGAATGTTAATCCCAAAAAAAAAAAAAAAAGAAGAAGAAGAAAGGAAGTATAAGAAAATGGTAAGGCTTGTCTATTTGGAGGAGCACGAAACATATAAGTCCATACCTCATCGGCCATATCCTTGAGGCAATCACAGATTGCTATCCAAACTCCAGTTCCATAAATGCAAGCAGGATTATGATTACTGCTACCTGCAAAGGTGAGGACCATGCGGCCTCCAGATATCACCTCAGATGAGCGGGAACTTAAAAAAGATGTGAAATCTTTCTCAAATTGATCTCTATACGCTTTGTGTACACTCTGAGGACTATTTTTGGCTAAGCAAATGTTCCCTTTATTCATGGGCATTCCAAATTCACTTACAAGCCCTTCAGGTACCTATAAACAAAGATTATTTAAGCGCTTCCCCAAACATTGCCAAAATATATATTGTCTTTAGAGTTTAGGATTTATATTCAAAGCAAGCACCCACCTGGGACAGAAAATGTACACCATAAGAAGAATGGACAAAGTGGAGGGAATTGTCAGGAAAGAGCCTCCCGTAGAAACTCCCCGGCATTGCAGCAACATAGCAAGGTCCTAGTTTGTCAAACTTCTCTTTCTCAAGTTTATCATAAAAATTTGGGAGCAATGACCTGAAAACAGTGTCGAAATCATTCCCTGGAAGATCATTGAGGAAAAACTGGATGGCAGGTGCCTTCTGATTCAATTTACTGCAAGTGGAGTCAATGGTCTCAATGATTTCCCACAAAGGCAGTAAGGTATTGGGCCCTGAAGAGCAGCCCATGTCTACCATGCTCAAGCAATCTTCTGGCAAGCTTTCAAGGCACAGCTTGGTCACTGCTTCTTCTAATATAGGCCTGGTCTTTAATATCACATATTTCTGCATCAAATAAAAAGGAGCCAAATTAGTTTTTGTTAGAGAAGATGCCTGCGCAAGTACAGGCAATTTGTACGTGTAGTGTGTGTGTATGAGAGAGAGAGAGAGAATTGTAATAGGGAGTTGTTGTAATAGCTATGCTCTCCTTCCCCTCCCTTCATGTGAAGAACTTGTTCCACTTCCATGGCTTTCTTGTTCTTTTGAGTAGTGAACTGCTTGTTTCTGTATACAATAGCATCAGCTTAATAACTCATGATAGAGGGCACGTACTTTAAGGAAACTAGATTGAGTGGTGGCAAATTAGCTAGATTTTTCTGTACAGGTAGGTGGGGATAACGGTTTGAGGAACTCAACATCTTTTCTCAACTATAGATAAGTGCTTTGTTCGAAATTAATTAAATCTCAATAATAGCTAAAATTAAGTAAGGAATAGCAATGCTCCTAATTAATTAAATCTTGATAATAATATAACGAGATAGTCATGGAAATTGGAAGTCTCCTTCAAAAGTAAAAAGTTGGCAATTTTAAGAAGTTGAATTTTGAGAATAGTGATAAAGTTTTAAAATAGTATTTTTTCATGAATTAGTCACTCAAAGTATATTGAAATAATGATTTTTTACAAAATAGGGAAAGATTTATTGCACATAGTCTTTGAAGGATATGGCTCTTCTGTTTCTGTACACACTTTGGAAGGATTCGCAGAAAATAAGCCACCAACACTACTATGATCACTCACCAACCAAAGGCTTCTCCGAGAATACTAAGGATGCTTCTATCATCTACAATATTCACACCAGATTTTTCGGAGAACACAAACGATCTAAAACTAAGCTTTATGGAAAGCCAAAGGGAATCGCGAGATCATTCACACCTTTTTTTAATCCTTTAAAAAATAGGATTCCCAGAATAAAGAAAACCTAACGATGCCCGTGGTAATCCGGTAAGGAATAGGATTACTAAGATCATTCACCTTTTCTTTTGTCCAAGAACATAAAAATTATTCACATTTTTTAAATCCTATAAAGAATAGGAATCCAAAAAACTCATTCACCGCCTCCACATAATTCCCTATAAATAGAGCGTAAGCCAGTCACACGAAATTCACAAAACAGAAAAACAAAGTACCAAGCAATGGCCATTCAGAAGAAGCGTCCCCGAGACTTAGCCAAAGAAAGCTGTCCATCTTCTACCTTGAAGAAAAGAGCCAATAATAGGGTAGACGACGAATACACCCCCTCTCCTCCTAGGGAAGAGGATGAATACACTCCCTCGTCTCCATTCAGATTTGAAGCCAGGGCACGAGCTGCTAGGAGGGTTGTCTTCGAGGAAGATGAAGACGACGACGACGACGAATATACTCCATCTCCCGTCGATGAAGTAATCTCTGCCGAAGAGGAAGACCCTGAAGAAGAACCAGAAGAAGAAGAAGAAGAGGATCCAGAAGAAGAACCAATGGAGGAGGAAGGAGAGGGATGCGGTAATAGCAATCCTGACAAGGGTAGGGCTTGTTCTTTGGATGATGATAATGTTCAAGAGAAGGGAAAGAGAGATTGCGGAGAAGAAGAATTGGAGAAGGGGACTAAGCCGAAGCTGTTGTGGAGTGAGGATGATGTGATTACTGTCCTGAAAGGCATCATCCGTTTTCAGGCGCTGGAAGGCAGACATGCTTGCCACAATATGAAGATGTTTTATGAGTTCATTAGGTTGCAACTCAACGCAGATGTCTCTAAGAGCCAATTGGCTGGCAAAATCAAGAGGCTGAGGAACAAGTACGAGGTTATCCAGGACAAGAATTTTGATGAAGGTGAGCTTGAGTCGTTGTATAAGGATGAACATGAAAAGGAGTGTTTCTTGCTCTCGAGGAAGATATGGGGCGGCGATGATGATGAGAAAGACGATGGCGAGGATGATGATGATAATGGTGGTGGTGGTGGTGGTGTTAGTGATGGTAATGGTGGTGATAGGGAGAAAGATGATTCTGCCGAAGAGGATGGGAAGATATCTGAAGAAGAAAATTTTGAAGGGAAACAAGAAAAATTCTGGACAGCTTACCCTTATCTTAATGAGTCCTTGAAGCTGGATCAATTTTCTCAGCTTACACTGCCAACTTTTGGGGCAAGCTTTCTGAAGAAAAAGTTATGCTCTGTGGAGAAGTCCATCGCTAAAGATTTTGAGGAAAAGTGGAGAAAATTACATATTGCAGAGATTGAAGTCCAGCTTATGCGTGCCACTCTAATCAAGGAGCAAACTGAGCTTATATTGGAGACCATCAAATAGATACATGTTATTTTTAGTCGCAGATAACTTTTTATTTGATGTTTAAGAGAAATCACGAATTCTCTTTTTATGTGTAAGATCCTTTATTTGCTTAACCATCTTTTTAGTTTGCTCAATCAAAAGTTGGCTACTGTGTGCATCATTGTGTCGTGTCATGTTTGTATTTCAGAATCATAATGAACATTACATTGTGTTACTCGGTGGATTCTTTGTTGTAGGCATTCATTTAAATTTTTTCGTGTGCGTCTTGAAATATTTTCCCAATAACAAATATAAAAAAAAAACATGGAACGATCTGATAAATAATGCAAAAGAATGAAGACTTCAATCCCCAACACCACACACGTTAGAACTTGTCTGATATAAATCATTATCAATGGCCACTTCAAAGTTCAATTGGGTTGATGTTATCACCACTTCCAAAAAAACACAAAAAACAAATGGTAGCTCAAAACTGCCTAGTCAAAAGATGTATTTTCAGTATGAAGATCGTACAATAAAGAAGACTGTATTACAGCATATCAGGCTAAGAAAAAAAAAAAGTGTACGAGAATTTAAACACATGTTCCCCCCAAAAGAGTCTTGACGCGGATCATTGTCCTATGGCACCCTTTTGGTAGCCCCTCCGCACAGGCAGCTGGAATCATAATGGAACTACTCCTGGCTGCGCTCACAAGAATGATGCTCGAGTTTGGGCCTTCTAATTGGTGGCAAAATTGATGGCAATGGTAGGGTTCTCAACTTTCCACTAAACTACACTGAACTCGCAGAGACCTTCTTGCGGACTATTCTCTTTCTACGGGCCTTTGGAGCCGGTGTTTCACCATTCCCTTGTCTGATGCCAAGGAGACCGAGACCGAGACCGAGACCAGAAACCAAGGGTTTCTCAGAGATAAACAACTTAGACGATGATGCGGCAGCATCCTGAGAATTCCTGTTATATGCAGCCTTCAAAAGGTTATCTGAACCAACCAAAGGATCTGTCTTCACCCCTAGCAAGGCCGCCCTTGACAATTCTCCCAGTCCAACATTTAATAACCTGCATGACATGAAGACAAAAATGTCAAAGAGCAGGACACTTAAGCAGCCATAACAATTTCAAGCACAAGCATGTTATGAACCTAAGCCCATGGCCATGGAACTCCAAAGCCAAACATAAAAGTTGCCAGGCTCAGATAATAAATCACTACATTTACCCTCATCCTAGTGGTGAGTTGTAGGCCATAGACCTTATACATGACCTTGCCTCCGGCATACAAAAGGAAACAGCTGACAATTCCGGCAACTAAAAATTACCAATTACTTGAAACAACAAAGAGAAATATATGTTAAATGACAGTTTTTTCAATTTTGTTGGTGAGGGGCGTTCAACCTCCAAGATACTAGGAAACCAGTCGATAAAACCTTATCTGAGCTGAAGATCACAAGGAGGTGTCACAATCCAGCTAGAATTATATGAAAAAAGAGAGCTCATGCACAATTATAACCAAGAAAGGGGCCATAAGGTCAGAGAACATAGGGTTTATGTGAAAAGAATGGTGGCAACCGTCCAGGTGCGGGCCAAAGACCAATGTACATCCTGTTGAACCAATTAACTTTAAAGAAAACAAAACCTGTGTAAGACTACAGAGAGATGGAGGGAGTGCGAGAGATGCAAACAGATGAAAAATTAGAGCATTTCTTCTTCTCCAGAAGGGAAAGAAACAGACCTGAGAGCCGTGCTGAAAAGCAGTGCCACTCCGATGGCATCGAAGTGGTTAAACAGCAAACCATCAAATAAGCATAATAGCTGGTATCGCAGGTTAGCATTAAGTCCAAGGAAAGCACCGTATCTAACTGCATAGGTACTGACAGAAGGGATGGTCACAGAAACTCTGCAAATTGATTACATAAACAAAGTTCAATAACAGCATACTGCTTCATCCAATGACAATCAGCATTTCTACCTTCGGTGATATATAAAACAAAGTAAGTAATAAAACTTACCCATCCTGCCTTTTACTGTCCAAAAAGTTTGTCAATGAACCTTGTACTGCTCCAACAAAAAATAACATCAAAGTCGTGGGGAGGACTGAGAATAATCTCTTTGGCAAGTTGAATTCTCTGAGAGGATAACTCTTCTCAAATATGTTATTAGGAAGCTTCTGCAACATATTTAGCAAATGAAAGCGGGAGGTGTTTCCATAGGATCGACAAGGGGCAATTGAGTAAACAACAATTGCATTGCATAATGTTACTATGAGACCGTTCACCAATGCCAGGCCCCACTTTTGCTTTTTCCTACACGATCAATAATTTTATGTCAGCCAAAAGTTAAATGATCATATCTATGGAGACTAATTACTTCCATCATAGAAAAACCAAAACATTTACCTATCCTTAGGATTCTTCACGTTCCACCATACAGAGAAACTCAATGTTGCAGCCGACTCTAACAATAGCTTATATAAAAAGGCTGGATCCGCAATCATCCTGTAGCACAAGATTCAGATCTTATAAGGTCCTAAATACTTGGCCTTTTAAAAGCCATTTAGCAGTGTTGGCACATTTAAAAGGAAACTCGGTCTCAGGTTATAACGAATGATATCAAGAGGGGTGTTCTAAAAGCAAACATGCACATAAACTACTAAACTATTTCCCAGAACATGAAAATAAAACATAAACCAAAATAGAAAGAACTGGCCCAGATCAGACCACAACCAAAATAAGAACATGATCCAATTGTGCTCCGTAAACCAGAAGGTTATGTTATCACCATTAGACAATCTGCTCCTCGTTAACTTAATTGCGAGGATACCAATCAGAGAAAAGAAAATGACGTTTAAGTGGATGACAGAGGTTTAACACACTTACAGAACCAACACTAAAGTGAACTTTGAAACCAAAACAAAGGACCAAGAGGGTACCGAATTCAATTACCTGCCGATAAAACCCCTAGACATTGCATCCGGAAGTGCTCTGGAAATAAGCCTTGCAGTGGTAGGTCTGGCATTCATCGCAAGATATCTCACCATTTGAGCTGAGCTCACCAAACCCTGAAAAAAATATCACACTCATTACTTATCCATTGGCATCAGTTCAAAAGAACCAGTATGCAAACGATAAAACACTCAACCATTTCATAAGCTTGTCTCAGTCCCGCAGGCAAATGTGCCATTGTCTTGTGCCACTCGCTCAGCACAGCATCAACAAATTTCCGATCAAAAATCTGCAACATAATCCATAGTTTTAGTACAACATCTACATAGTGGAAAAGACTCCAAGCAAATAAACCTCACTAATTATACAACGAAAGTTGCAAGTAACTAACCTCCTGAATAAAATTCTTTCTCCTGAACCACCATCCACCCTCGCCTTCATCGTCATCATCAAAGTCATCGAAATAATCATCATCGTCATCGTCATCGTCTCCTCCATCACCTCCACCATGAATTATTCCCTTCCCAATATCCCCTCCACTCCCATCCAGTTCAAGCTGCAAATATCCCAAGAAATTAGACAAACCAGAACACCCGAGACCACCTAAGACATGCGAATTGTCTATTAACTAACAGAACTAAACAATTAACACCCGAAACCAAAAACCCACATCCAAAAATTAGCCAATTAAGCACACCAACCTCAGGAGTAAACTCTTTGGGCTTCCTCTCGGTCAACACAAGCTTCCCTTTCTTAAGAGTAGCCGGAGCCATCGAACCGAGATTCTTCTTCATAACCGGGGCGAACTCCACGCCGGAACCCGAACCCGAACCCTCCGGGGCCCGGAAACACCGCTCCAGCGCCGCCATGGAGCCCTCGCTGCCATCAATCACCGGCGAAGAAGAAGAAGAGCACCTGACAATGAGGAGACTATGGGTCTTGCCGCTCCTCCTCAACAACAGCTGACCGGGGACCGGGAAGGCGAGGTGCTGACGTGGGCAGGGGCAGAGTAAAGGGATAGGAGGAGGCTTGGATTTTAAAGGGACGACATGTGACGTTTGTAACACGAAGTGAGACATATTCTTCCCTTCTCCCCCCTCTCTCTGTTCTCTGTTCTCTTTCTCTGCTTTTGCTCTCTTCGCTTTCTGGGTTCTTTGGATAACGAGGAGGTTTGGTGTTTTTTTTTTTTTTAATAAAAACACTTCATTTGTTGGGGTGTTTTTATTGTTTCCTTTTCTCTCTCTCTCTCTCTCTGTCTGTCTGTGTGGAGGTCGAGAGAGAAGAAAAAAATGGAAAGAGGAAGAGGGAAGGAGGGGATAGGTTGGGGTTTTGTTGGATGAAAATGGATTAGCCGATGATTACTGCTTTGTAGATGGCGACAAATTCTTTGCTTCGGGACTGTGAAAAAAGTTTTAAACTGCTTTTTGCCTGTTCGGTGAGTTTATTACCCTATATGCGGCGAGAGTTGGTGAGTTCTGGGGTAAGAAGTGTTTGTTAAGTTAAAACTTAAAACTCAAGAAGGCCCCCGTTAATGATCTTCCTCGGTTTTGGACCACAAGTAGATGCTGGTTGGTTACTAACTAATACTAGGTTGTAGGAACCTCAAACTGCTAATCTCTTGGGTTTGGGTTTTGGTAGTGAATAGAAAGCTCCTTAACCCAATATTGTTATGAGCTTTACTATTGTTTAGGGAAATTCTATTACTGGATTAACCAATGGCTGTGGTTCTTCTAATGGATTCCATAAAACCCAGCAAGGGCAGGAAGCAATGTGGTTTAGCCTATGTTGTCTCAAACATTGTAGAATTTAGGCCCATGACCAAGAACGGCCCAGTATATGGACGACGTGTATTACATGGACCAACGTTGGATCGAAGCAAATGAAAGGTTACTTGACTTCTCCGTTCCCCAAGTTCAACAACCAAGTGCACCAAAAGCTGTATGTATCGCTTAGTTAGCAAATTGTCACAATCATCCTTTGCTTTGTTGAGAAGTGATCAAATTAAAACTGTTGAAGGAATGAAAAAGAATCACTTCCTGTACCTTGAAAAGCCATTCTTTTTCTCTCTTCCTATCTTAATTTCTCCCACATATAAACCCTGCAATGCCTTCTTCCTCTACACACTGAATTACAAAAAAAAAAACACTTAAACCAATAAAAAATCATGTCATTGGCCCGTCGCCCTCGGATTACAGTCAATGGAACCCGAAGAATGAGAACATTTCATTACTTCTGGTGCCAGAATTGTCAGCGTAGCCTAAGGTTCACCTCCACAAACCCACATGAAATCTTCTGTCCACATTGCTCTAGTGTATTAAATCATGAACTTGACATGTCAAGGCCTAGGCTTCTTACTCATGACCACCTTTCAGGTCTAGCACAACCTTCTCCTTCTTCAAGATTATTGGACTCACTTGCACTAGTGCTCGATCCTCCTCCAACAAGAAGGCGATTCCCTGATCATCTTGACAGAAGAATCAGATGGGTACCTGAAAGCGCCAATGCACCTTGGATCACACTCCAGTTTGTTGAGCCTCCTGGTCCTATAAGACCCAGTATCAACCCTCCACTGCAGGCTCTGCCTCCTGCTGCTAATATTGGAAGTAATGATACTTTTAATGATGCACAGAATGAGTTTACTCAAGATGAGATCCCTCCTGGTCTGCCAGGGCCACCTCCTGCACCAGCTTCAGCTATTGAATCACTACCAATGGTCAAGATTACACAGCAACATTTAGCTAAAGACACGCATTGTCCTGTGTGCAAGGAGGCATTTGAGGTTGAAGGGGAGGTTAGGGAGCTGCCATGCAAGCACCTGTACCATTCTGAGTGCATCCTTCCGTGGCTAAACTTGCACAACACTTGCCCGGTATGCCGGTACGTGCTCCGAGATGATTATTGTGATCATTATGGTGGTCTTGGTGGCGATGATTTTCTGCTGGGGCACAATCTTGAGTTCTTCAGCTTTGAAGAGGTGACAAATGGAGTGTATTGGTTGAGGGATCAGTTCTTTTCTCTGTGGCCGATTCGTGCAGTCTCAGATATGACAAGGCTGTATATTGATTTCCTGGAGAGCAGGATTGCTGCTTCTCGTGGAGGTCAGTTTGGATTATCCTCGGGCTATTTTTTCATCTTCTTTGTTTTTCTGGTCTGCAGTTATCAAAGACTGTGTGATATTGTTCAAGTTCTACGCAATATCTAGATCATATGTCCCATTAAATAGCCCTGAAAACATATGATTTATAAGATGCAGTGAAACCATTGATTAAGGAGATTTTTCTATTGAATATGATATACAGTTCAATTATGGTCAATGTTTCATTTCTAAGAATTACATTTTTTTGTTTCAATTGTTTGCTTGGGGCCAAAATTTATGTACACTATGATTTTATTTAATTGTTTTGACTTCTTCATGACCTTTGATCATCCGACATGTAACAAGTTAATCTTGGATTCTTTCTGCAGCAAGCTCCTGGTGGCGTTCTTGGCTGATTATATAGCTTCATACGTTTCAGTTCCAAATCCTGCCACAAGGTGTATATATTTTAGCCTACAAATTTAGGAACATTTCTTAATTGGCAGGTATGATTATCTAACACTAATTATCAGAGTAAACAAACAGAGATGAAAAGAAGTTGAAGCTGAACAGGTAAGTAATATTTTTGAACTCAATCCCACTTATGGGCTCGTCAATCAATATAAATACATTCTTGTAATATTTTTGATCCTGTGAAATTGATATAAATACAGATGGTCAGAGAAAAAGCTAAGCAGTTAGTTTTAGTATGTTAAAACTTTGTCATATATAGTATATACGATATAGGAGACTAAGATAGACAAAGTCTAGTCACTAATGAAATAAGCCTTCAACATGCTACAAGGTATCTTCATCTCCATCATTTGTATATGTGGCCAAATGCCTAAATCATTCTATGTTCTTAATTCCTTGCAGATTTATTGGAGAAAAAACTCCAATGTGAGCTCTATTGCTGCATGAGCACAATACAATGATCAATGGATTTGCACTTGAATTAATGATGTCAATGATCCAAAATTCCTCATTTTTCTCTCACGTTGTAGTCCTGATATAGACAAATACTTTTAACTTTACACAATGAATACATGTAAATTTATTTTTCTTTTCCTTGGTGCACGCCCCTTAAATTATTTGTCAAACACAAAATGGCCTCTCAATTTTTGTTGATTTATTTTCTGAATTTCATTGAGTACTATATATATAGTAAACGTACACGGCAGAACTTAACAAACCTTTAAAATTTTATCACAGGATTAGATCATGACCGTCAACGTATATTATTACCTGATTGAACAGAAAAATAAAATTTGTAAAGTAAAGGATGCAGAATTTAAGAAATTAAAAGGAAGTGGAAGCTTAAACGACATAATTAGGACTCTACAACCGGCAGGTCGTTTTCTGGGATTCCCCTATTAAATAATTTTTTTCCTCAACTTAAAAAAATGGAGGCTGTAATAAAGGGAACAACACGGATATGTATAAAAAGCTATAAGTTGGAAGGGAAATGGCAATAACAGTGGATGGGATTCATGGGTTCATCATTTTCGTTATCGTTACCGTTACCATTACCACCATCTCCTCAGGCCCAATCTTGCTGGTGGGTTCCTCCATCTCACAACGACGTGGGCCCAGCACAGCACTTCCATCTGATCACCACCGCCGCCGCCGCCGCCTCCCTCCGCCTCCACTTCCTCCTCCAGTCCTGCTTCCAGGTAGGCACCCGGCTCCTTCCAGTTTCTGGGTCTTTGCGATTACCTCGATTCTATGCTCTCCTTCTTGTATTGTATGTATGTGCCGGCTGCTTAAAGTTTGCTTCTTTTTGCATCAATTCAACTAAAGTATGATGCTTTTGTTTGTTTTGTCGCTGTTCTATTTTTCAAAGTAGTTTAGTCCTTGTATCAGTTTGGTTAGTTTTCTGCCTAAAGTGAGTGTCTCTCATGTTCAGCAGAATTTCTCTCGTATCCACCATGTGCCTAGATTGAAGGATGAGTGGGTTAAACAAGTGTCTCATTTGAAGGGCATCAATCTTTTCCAATTTGAAGATGACTACTTTGTGTCCAAGTTTTCACCTACGAAGGGTTTCTTCAATGGCGGGCAGCCTACAAAGGGCTTTGGTTCCGCAGGAAAACTAGACTCTGCAAAATCCAGGAAGAGATCATATAATGGGAGGCTGTGGACTAATATCCTTATTGGAATTAATATCCTGTGAGTATCACTAGTAACAAACTTGTTTTTCTTTTCTGTTAGAAACAGTAACACAGTTGGTTTAAGTATTTAACGATAGTGTGATTTTTTGTTGGTGTGATGCATCCGTTTGAAATACTCAGTTTTATCTTATCTTATGCAGTACTTGGATAACTAAAAAAGTATTAGTTATGTCTTGTTTGCAGAGTTTATGCTGGCCAAGTTGCAACTGAAGGAAAGCTGTTGCATTGGGGAGCTAAGGTTAGACGTCTGTGCTGCTACAGAATATAAGTCAATGCCCTTTTTTTCTTTTCTTTAGAACATGTTTGTACTCTGTTTGAATATAACTCGGGTCATTGATTCGTAATTTATACAGGTTAATAGTCTAATTCACCAGGGGCAATTCTGGAGACTGGTCACCTCTGCATTTCTTCATGCAAATGCTGGGCACCTCATGGTCTGTTATGATATTTGAAGTTTTAAATCCCTGTTATCATATCTAGTTTGCTTTTCATTGATCATTTGATTGAGATTTCTTATCTCCAGGTTAATTGTTTTTCATTAAACTCTGTTGGTCCTACCATTGAGAAGCTCAGCGGTCCCAAGAGATTTCTAGCAGTGTATTTCGCCTCTGCAATTGCAGGTGAGTAACTGATGAACTTGCTATGATTGAAGTGGGAATTGCTTAATCAATCGTATTCTTATTCATTTCTTCGGAAATCAGGTTCAGCCATGAGCTATGGGTTGTGTAAAGCACCTTCTGTTGGTGCCTCAGGAGCAATCTTCGGATTGGTAAGTCTTCTTCAACCATCCTTCCTTAGCAAGATCACAAGGTTGATAAAAGTATTAACAAGGAAGAAAGTGAAGAAAAATCTAATTTTCCATCTGTGCTCTTTGGTTGCAAGATAACCCTGGAATGGGGAATGCAGTTTCAAATGAGAGAAATTAGGTTGAATACAATAGTCCTTATGGCACTAGGAGCCTAAATGCATAATATTTCGTCCTGATTTAAAATTCTTTCAGGCTAATTGATGCCTCACAACTTATTTTCTGATGCATGGGTACTTGATTTAGGTTGGATCACTTGCGGTGTTTGTCATAAGACACCAAGGGATGATTGGAGGGGGCAAACAAGAGCTACAGCACATTGCTCGTGTGATATTGCTCAATCTGGTATGATCTTCTGTTTTGTAGAAACAAAATCTTTGAAATGAAAATTTTAACTCTGTGTAGTTCAAATTTGATAGAAATGACATTTCTTGTGCAGATGGTTGGTACAGCGTTCAGAGGCATTGATAACTGGGGACATGTAAGTCCTTTCTTGATTTGTTTTCCCCTAAAATTTTCATTTCTTCCCACCAAAATATCATTTTGGGGAATCGAGAAAGTTTGATCGCTTCAGTTCCAGTTCAATATTTTTACATTGGCAGCAATTGTTGCCATTGTAAACTGATGGTGATGGAGAGGAGGAAGGGACAGAGAGATGGAAAGAGAGAGTATAGGGGGAACAATAAGGCCTCATAAGTAAAATGCCTCCATAGCCTTTGATAAGATTAAGCATTGCCTTTTAATCTCAAACCTAAAGTAGCTTTTACGCCTCTAAGTTCTGTGCCGATCTGTAGTCCACTCAAGTAACAATGTGAGGTTTTGTCCACAAGGTCTTTTGGGTAAACGTGTGCACCACACATGAACTTCCTGGGTTGAAATCATAATTTGGAATTTTAGTTATTTCTTGTCCCTTTTTCCTCTTGGACTCTAGTTTTTCTTTCTTCCTTTCTTGTAATTGTTCATTTTTCTTTGTGCTGCAATATCAGTTAGGTGGCTTTCTGGGTGGGGCTGCTGTTTCTTGGCTGGTTGGACCTGCATGGAAGTACGAGGCCATTTCCTATAATGGTCGGCGAATTATTGTTGACGAAGCACCCATCAGGCTCCTCACTAATCGACGGAAGAGAAGCTAAAAGCATCAGTTGCGCTACCTGTCCGCTTTGACCCGGAGCGTCATCTTAGGGGGCGACCGTAAAGGGTTTCTCTCCTCCGCTTCAACCGGTGGAGAGTTCCCTTGAAGGCGTAAAGCAAGGCGTACCTCGGCAAAGCTATTGCTGGTCATGTAAATAGGAGGGGCTACGGTCTTGGCTTCAGACATTCATACTGAATTGTACAAGAAGGCATGAATAAGTGTTTGCACTTTGCANTGGGTTTCCAGTGATGAGAAAATTGCATGAATTATGATTTTTTTTTTAAAAAAAGAATTGCATTAATTATAACTTCTTTATGATAAGCAACATGCACTGATATTATTAGATTAACAGGAAGTACACTAGTACAGTCCCTAGCGAGGGCCTCCCTCAATTGACTTGGCCACTTGGGGGCTCCTTGAGCCAAAAAAGGTACCAGGTGTTCCCATATCATGAGCAGCCTGGTTAGCGTTGCGTCTTACAAAGGTGGATTTTAGTGACATGAATTATAATTGATTTTTTTTATATATATAAACAACAAGATATTATAACTTAAATGAATTGGTTCGCCTCCCCAAGTCCTATAATCTTATGTTTCTTTATTATTTTTTTTCATCATTCGTCACCTTATAAAACAGATTCCTCTCTACTTCTCTCGATATTATTTCTTGATAAAAAAAAGGGTGCAACCGCCTAGCCTAGGTTCCCCTAATTTGATGTAATCAAGGTGTACTACACCCAAATTGGAAAAAAAAAACAGTGACATTACCATATATATTGATTCCATATTCCTATTTGGTGTTTGCTACCCAAAACTACTAAATTTGTGTGTACACCTTGATTACAATTTGGAAAAAAACAGGTAAAAATTCTCCTTCCCTTCCCTCAAACAAAAATTAAAAGAAATCCTCCTTCCCACGGTAACACTAAAATAATAACCTTAGTCAACTCTTTTCCTATAAAAACACCAATATATAGTTGATGTGTTTATAAAGGACTGCTCGAGCAAAATCAAATATACAGGCGCCCCTCTCTGCTCGCCATCTCCTTGTTAACGATAGCAAAAGACTGTGTTTCTTGGTAAGTAGATCCACTTTTCTTTGATTTTATGGTTCAGTTTCAATTTATGCATTCGATTGTATTTGGAAAAAGCACCCTCATAATTTATTCTTGATAGATATATTGGTGTGGTATATATATACAGTTGGGTAGACTAGAAATATAGTTGATGCCCACAGGAAAACGTAAAAAAGAATGAAGAGGTGCTTTGTTTTTTGTTTTTTGGTATATATCTTGCATTAATTCCACTTATATGTATGTATATATATGCATCCTTGCAGGAGTAACAAGAACTTGGGAAGAAACCAATGGCGATTATTAATGAAATAACAAGTGAAGGTGATGGTTTGCCGTATTATGTGGTGGATGATATATTGGGAAAATTGCCGGCTAAATCTATGGTCAGATTCATGTGTATCTCCAAATTTTTGAGCACCAACTCCATCACACTGGCAACCCTCCAAATATTGATCAGATTACCTGCAAAATCTCTTGTCCGATTCATGTGCTTAAGCAAATCGTGGCATAACTTGATCCGGAACGATCCTAGTTTCAAAGCCTTGTACAACAAGACTTCTAATGCTAGGCAAGCTAATGGTTACTTGGTCCAACAAATTATAGATAACGGCAAAGAATTGAACGACGGGCTAAGATTTGAATTGGAAGAGTTAGGCTTACTGGAGGACTTGAGGAAAAGAAAATTCTTTCAAATTTTTTCACTCCATCATGGGGAAGATTTAGTGGAGTATAAGTCATTTGGTACACAAAGGATGAGGGGCCCTAATATTCCATATCAGAATCCTGGTAATTCATATCATAGGCGTGAAGATTTGGGGAAGGATTTTGTTATTGCGTCACATAATGGATTGTTTCTGATGACGGATTCTCATGGTCTTTTCCTTTGGAATCCTTCAATCAATAAAGCCAAGGCAATTCCACAACTTGAATTTCCATCCCACTGGAGGTTGCAAACAGGAGGATGTGGAGTTGGATATTGCAAAAAGGATGAGGAGGATTTTAAGATCGTTTACTTTCGTGCTCAGGTAGTACATACTGATGATGTTCCCCAAGTGCAAGAATGGATGGTTAGTACTTATTCTATGAGTGCAGATTCTTGGAAGGAAATCCAAGACATTTATATTCCTGGCCGCTCTCCTGCCAATACAAAAGTTGTTACTCTTGATGGAGTTCCTCATTGGATTGCAATCAGCTGGGATGACAAAGACATAATCATGTCATTTAATTTTGACAAGGAAGAATTTGGACATATAATGTCACCAGTACCAAGTGATGCTGAAGACGTTTTAGGTAATTACAAAGGATTGCTTTCCATATTCAGGTGTTCCAGTGTGGAATATACTGAGGCTACAGGATCAAGAGCACATTACGAGATGTGGGTTTTGAAAGATTATGGTGGTGAACCAATTTGGACCAAATTATTCTTCTTCCAACACACAGTTTCCGGAGAGCTAAAGAGTATGGGACATAATGGAGAAGTTTTCCTGAACAAAGGTCATAATGGAAAACTTTGCACACTATATGATACTGGAGAAGTCAGAAAATTTGACATCTATATAAATAATGGAGGCTATACACATGATGGTTGTATAATTCCTTACAGAGAAAGCTTAGTTTTACTTGGTGAGTAAAATTTCAAACAAGTAGAAATAATGTATTAGTCATGAAGTGATTCCTACATTAATGTTTTTCATAAAAGAAGCATTAATTATTTCCAGATATTATGTTTTCAAAATCAAGTCACCTTAGTGATGCGATTATCTTTTTTTAGAATTAATCATGTATTGCTTTTAATAAGATAGTATGAGAATGTCAGATTTCGATTTCTTATTATTGGGATGTTTAACACCAGATTTCAGTTGCTTATTATTGGGAAAATTATTTTTTTTTTTTTTGTCTGGGAGGAGGATTGGGTCGTCGTTGGTAGTATACCACGCGTGTAAGGATTACTTATNGATTATCTTTTTTTAGAATTAATCATGTATTGCTTTTAATAAGATAGTATGAGAATGTCAGATTTCGATTTCTTATTATTGGGATGTTTAACACCAGATTTCAGTTGCTTATTATTGGGAAAATTATTTTTTTTTTTTTTGTCTGGGAGGAGGATTGGGTCGTCGTTGGTAGTATACCACGCGTGTAAGGATTACTTATTTCAGTTCGGTGATGATTTCTTATTTAAAATATGTATTCTTATTTGTACTTCCCTAATTGAATGGCATGTTTTCGGTTATAATTAATAGTAACATTCTTGGTTGATTTACATATCAATGTTTATTAGCCATGAAATTATCTATTCTAGAACAGTCCGCACGATTGTAATATCATTCTAGTCTTTGTACTTTCATTCCTTTAGTTTTGTTCAATTGCTCTTGTCTGTGGTCTCCGGAGAAAACCTGTTATTTTTCTCCATTATATATTGGTATCAGTCTTTAGATCTGAGGTTAATTCCTACCTGGAAGGAACCTATTATAGCCTTGAAAAAATATAATTTATAATTTACTCATTAACTCATACCAACATGAATTCAGAAAGTATAAACATTGGTTATTTTTGTTAAAATCACAACATTCAAAGGATTGGGAAGATAAACAATTATTAGGAAAATAAAATAAATTAAGACATGTATTTATTTGATCATTACTCAAGTAAAATTGAGTTTGTACTTTAGTACAGGCGTCATATTGTGTTACTAATTTTTTATCTTAATTTATTGATATAGTATTTTGCATATTTATATATGTAATTTTAAATTATAATATATTTAATAGATGAAAGAGGAAAAAAATTAAATAAATAAAAATAAAAATTTATTGACAAGAACAAAATAAGAGATTATAAGATTGGCAACAAAAATTTTTTGGGTAAAATTTGGCACAACGCAGCATTTGCTTAATTCTTTAGGTGCTTGATAACTTTGTTCTATTGAACCAAACTTGTGTCCATATTGCACAATAATGCTAAACTAGCCCTACAATCCTCCACATGTCAATAATGGAAGACCCCAAAGCCTCCACATGGCAATAAAGCAACACCTCAAAAATCTTATGTGTCAAAATCTGGTGAGGGATACAGCTTTAAATATATATAATAGATTTTGAATTTTTTTGTAACAGCCCAGGTAAAAATTTTATTTTTACCGGGACTGTTTAAGTTAATGTACAGTAATTTACCAATGATTTTTAATCTTGGGTGATTAAATTATGGTAAATTGAGTATTGGATTCCGAAACCGAGCCTTGTCCCACGCTCGGGATTTTTCTGCAGATTTTACGGACCAAAGTTGGAATTTTTCCGGGTCCGGGAATCTTCGGAAAAGCCGGGTTTATTCTCGAAATATCGGACCAGAAATAAAGATAAGTGGGTATACCGGATATTTTCTGGTCCAGGTGGGTCACACTTCACATGCAGTATAGTAACTGCATAATTGAAGTTCAATTATTCAGCCGCCAATCCCTATTCAGCCTGTGAACTACCTATTGCACTTGTGATTCACCAGTGTATTACACACCTACTTAACTTCTTTTCCCTGCATATCTTCACACCAACATCACCACCAACTTCTTTTCTTCCTTCCCTGCAAAAACAAAAAAAAACAATAACCTTCCTTGCAAATCCGTTTGAACCAGAAACGAAAAGAAAAAAAAAAACAACAACAACATAACACAAACACACCAAACACCCCTGCCACGTCACCACCACCTCCTTCCTTCTTCTTCTCCACCTTGCGGCCGAGCCGCCACCAACCGCCGTGAGCCACACCCCACTCGAGCCACCAACACCTCACGCACCTTCCCTCCCTTCTCCCTCTCCCTCCGTCGCAACCGGTCGCCTCCGCCTTCACCCCGAGCGTGACGACCAGCAAGACGACCCGAACGGAGCCGCCGTCTCCTTCCTTTCCTCGTGCGCACCGCCGGCCG